>VZTX01005517.1:0-16918 GCA_013400915.1 Pardalotus punctatus
ATATATCAATGCCCGTAAAAGAACGTGGGCCCAAAAAAGTTTACAAAAGGAAGAATGGAATGAATACATGACCATGACTAATAAAAAAAGGAATGTTTTGTATCGAAAGTAAAAAAAAAAACCAAACCAACCAACAAAAATTAAAAAAAAACCCAAAACCCAAAAAAACCCCAAAAACAAACCCCAATGGTTACTTGTGTACTGCAAACTGGGCCTCACTTCACTGTAAAGAGGATTGAAAGATGTTTCTTTTCTTCCCAAGCAGGTAAAGGATGCCCTGGGCAGCACGTGCTGGGATGCAGGAGCATCCCGGGCTCTCGCCCCGCTGGCACGGCCGCCCCACGGCAAAGTCATCTGAAATGAAGAAGCTTAATGGCTCAAAAAGGTGAAAAAAACCCCGCAGAGCCTCAAAACGAGGGCTCCCTCCCCTCTCTCCGTGCCCCTGGAACGCATCCTCAGGGAAGAGCATCCCCAGGGAATTTCACAGCCCAGGGAAGAGCATTCCCAGGGAAGAGTGGGATGCTGTGAAACAAATCCGTGTCACTGGGAGTTTGGAGGAGACGAGCTCTGGCGTCTCGGGAAAAATCTTTCCATCCCAGCAAAAAGCTGAGGGAAAGGATGGAAAGGATGGAAGGAAGGAAGGAAGGTGGCTTCCCAGCAAGCTCCTCCGGATTTTCCAAAGGAACTGGCTCAGCACGGTCAGCTGGTGGCTCCCGGGAATGTGAAAAGGAAGGAAAAAGCTTTGCATGACGGAGGGGAGAAATGTCAAAAGCCTTCCGGGGAAGAGCGGTGTAAACACGGGCACTGCCCACGGCACGGGGAGGAAAACCCCACGTCAGTCACCAAATTCAGCAGCCGGATGGATTTGAGATCACAGCAGCAGCGTGGTCGGATGGAAAAAAAAACACCAAACCACAACATCCCCAGGTACGTGGTGCTCTCACACGGGGGGATTTTTAGGATGTGCTGAGGGTGGTCCTTGCGACCGGAGCTTTTGGGATTTTAGGACGTACTTGGGTTTGCACAACTCAAATACTGTAGTGTCTGGCTTTGAAACTGCACTAGAAATTGAGGAAGGAAACAAAAGCCTCCTGCATTGCTCACGTGTGGGGTTACGCTTCCGATTCCTCCTGCGAGTGAGTCCTGAACGGAATGAAAACGGCTGCTTCGAGGACTGGAAAGAAGAGAAGTTACTGGAAGCGACCCCGTCAGTCAGCGTGGGAACAGGATAAAAGCAGGGTGGTTAAGGAGAAGCTGTGCTAGGAAAAGGGATGTGCTGTCCTACACTGCCGGGAGAAGGCACACGGGGAGCGCCGTCTCCTCCAGGACACTCAACTCTCCGTGGCAGGAATCGCTGCCTCTCCCACTCGGCATTCCTGGGAGGCAACGACCTCCTCGGGGTGGGGGGGCAAAAAAAAGACCTCCAAACCCCCTTCCAGCGCCGGGAAGAAGAAGAGAGAAAAAGAGGGAGAGAGGAGGTGGGGTGTGTGCGGGCGTGTCCGGCGGAGAGAAAACGCCAGCGGTCCCGGAGTGTCCAAGGAGCCTTCCCGAGGGCAGGCAGCGCCAGGAGCCGCGGTCCGGACAAAGGCATCGCCCACCAGGTAAGAAAATTCCTTATTTTCTTTACATAGCTACTACAAGAGAGCTGAGGAAATATACAGTCGGCGGAATCGTTACACAAAAGAGCCCGTCACGGTCCCTCCTCCTCGGTAAAATGCGCCCTTTCCCAGAAAAAAATGAACTCTGTCAGTCTGCCCACAGTTCCTTACACCTGCAGAAAGCTGCTCACTGTACAAAAGAGTGGAGGAAAAGGAGAGAAAATAATACAGAAAATTAAAAAAGAAAGAAAAATTAAAAAAAAAAAAGGAAAAAAAGGAAAATCCATGTACAAGCAAGAAAAGAGGGAGGAAGAAAGGTTTAGATGCTATTGCCGTTCGGAAAGGAAACCTGCCAAATGGAAAAGAAATGTCAGAGTCACACAAACAAGGCTTCCGGAGGGTTTCAGGAAATATCCATATAAAAATTAACAGCAAATTCATCGTCTTTGCTATAAAAAATTCTTTTTTTTTCTCGTTTTTGTTAGAAAAGGATAACAACTAAAAACCTTAAATTAAAATACAAATGTTTAGGGTAGTTGCCCAGTGGCTAAAGTGTTGGCTTTCTGAAAAACTTCCCAACCTGTTGCCTGAAAAGTCCTCGAGTTTCAACCTGGATCCTTTTCCAAAAGCACCTTTGACGTTCCAATTCCCAAATCTGTCCCTAGGGAGCTTCCAATGGCTACTGTTAGAGTATGCATTTATTACATATTTTTTTTCTATAAATGCATTATAAATATTTTTCTCAATAATTCATAGGAATCTGGTTTCTAAGCTTGGAATACATTTGGAATATACATTATACACATATATATATTTATACCTAACAATTTAAGCAATATCTCATGCTAGTTGCTTTTAATAAAAAGCATTCCAGTCTTAAAACCTGCATTTGTCTCTAATACATGCTTCGACAACCAAATTGATAAGTTCAATTACTAGATAATGTAGAAGAGAGAGAAAACATTTGAAAATTGGTTGTTAAAAATGGTTGAATTTCAAAGACCCAACAGTATTTGCCACTTTTTTGGCAACTACCTTAATTTTTTTTTCCTTTTGTTCTTTTTTTTTTCCTTTTTTCCTTTTTTTTTTCTCTGAAACAGCAATGAAAGAAAACAAAACAAATCCAAACTTGTCGATAGTTTTTGGAGACGCTCTGTTTAGCTGATGCCTGCTTCCCACCATCATGCCAGCACAAGCCAAAAAAGTCTTCCTTCCTGATGGCAGTCCTTGGCTTTCCCAACCAGAGGAAAAATATTCAGGAACTGCTGTGTTCTTTGTGTTTTTTTGGTTTTTTTCTTTTTTGTTTTTTTTTTGTTTGTTTTGTGTTTTTTTTGTGTTTTGTTTTTTTTTGTGTTTTGTTTTTTTTAATTAATTTTTACTTAAGGCATTGTTCCTCAAACTTCAGAAAATCCAGCTGCACCGAATCCATCAATTAAAAAAAAAGGCACAAACTCATCTTCAGATGGCTTTGGAGACAATAAAGCCGACTCCATCTGGGCTACCGTTCCCCCCTTTCTCCTTCCCTTTCTTTTAGGTGTCAGATGAGTCCCTCATTCCCTGTCCCGCCCCGTTAAAAATTCACCATCATCTCCCAACGTTCCCGTTCCGACGAGAGCTGTCGTTGACTCACAGGCAGGCAAGAGCCATTTCCAAATATCCAAGAAATGAAAGTACACGATGGGTCGAGTGGTTCAAGCGGAGATTGCTCAGTTGTGGGTAATCAACTTTGTAAGCACCAGTTTTACGTTAAGGTTTGTTTGTGTTGTTGAATCTTTGATTTATTATTCTTGTGTTTTTTTTGTTGGTTTTTTTTTTTTTTTTGGCAACTCTGCCAAAGACTTCCCGGGCGTCGTTCCTCTTTCCACTCCCGGTGAGGACCAGAGGAAGAGTGCCCAATGTGTCAGTCCTTTGCTGCTCTTCACCAGCGTTTTTTCGGCAAAAAGAGACTCAAAGATGCAGAGAGATTTGTTTTTATATGTCGCTTGCTTTGCTTTACACCTGGCTGTCCTTCCGGAAATAACCGTGACAGGACGCAGGAGTAACAAGAGAAAGCTTCTTGGCAGAGCTTCAAGACGAAGACGAACAGACAGGAGAACTCCAGCTCGAAGGTGGATGCTACAGGGGAGGCTCCTCTTCCATGGGCTCATCCTCAGGTCTGAGGGGTGGGAGAGGGAGGGGAGAGAGAAAAGAGGGTTGAGCATGACAGAGCTGGACAATCCATGGTGCCAAGTCTCACTCCTTATGTTCCCATCACATTCCCACCCAGCCAGCCGGGATCAGCTGGGATCAGCCGGAATTAAACTTCCCACCAAGAAGGGTTTTCAGACAATCTGTTTTCATTTGGGCAATGTTAACATTTCCCCCAGCAGAATAAATTCCCTCTGGTGGTCCATAGCCATGCTTGGAGCAGGAGGCTCGGACATGGGGTGCACACACAGAGCTCATGGCCCTGCTGCTCTCCTGCAGCCCAGGAGGTCTTTTGGGAATCCACAGAGGACACACAGGGAATGTGGGGAATGCAGCAGCAATGGCTGAAAGGAGAGGATGAACCTGGAAGGCTGCTCCTCCTGCCTAGGCAGACCTGGAGGTGTGATGGAAAACCACTGACCTCTTCTCCGCCGGCTTCACGCCCACCGACAGCGATGCCATGGCCGTCACCGTCTCCGCCTCCTCGTTCTCACACTTCTGGGCCTCCACCAGGGAATATCCCACTGTGGAGGCGAAACGCTGGAGGGAATGCCAGTACTTGCCTGGGGGAGAGGTGACAACAGTGCCATCAGGGCACCAGCACTGCTCCTGCTGTCCCAAACCCAGCAGCCAGCTCGGAACTGCCCAGGGAAGACCCATCTGATCCATGCTCTCATTTCAAGGGCCTCAGGTGCTAAAAAAATAATTCCTTTTCCACTTCAAGTCCCTCAGAAACTTCTAGACCTAAGGACAAATATGGCTGGAAACTCCCCCTCACGGGCTAAAGCCTTGCTGGGCATCACTCCATTCAACAGTAACACCACTTTGTGGCTGCACACACCCAGGTCAGGGCACAGTGACCACCAGCAAACTGGGAAATGGGAACACGGAGCTGGCAGAACGATGGACAAGCCCACAGGGTGCCCCCCAGGGAACAGCTGTGTCAGGGGGGCTGCACTCACTGTGTATCTCGATGACTTTCTCCATGGAATGCACTGCGTTAGCATTTGCTCTCTGCTGGAAAACCTTCTCCGGAAGAGGGTCAAGCTGGAAAAAGAGAGGAACACCAAAGAAGTGTTACTGTTGAATCCCAGAATGGTTTGGGTTGGAAGGGCCCTTAAAGCCCATCTCATTCCACCCCTGCCACGGGCAGGGACACCTCCCACCGGTCTCTTCCTCAGTGGGAACACGCCTGTGCTGTCCCAGGGAAAGGCCTGACAGCACTGCTGGAGAGATGTTTTAGGATTTATCTGATTTCCTTTAGAAAAACCCAAGAAGAGTAGACACCTCTGCCCTCCCAGGTTCTCCACTAAAGAATAAATTCATCCCAAACCTCTAAGGTGGGCTGTCCAAAGCAAGAGATGTCCACTGCTGTTAATTGTGTCTGAAAACAGCACTCAAGGCCCAACCAGGGATATTCCCCAGCACAGAACAGCCAGAGTTTAATAGTTAAAAATATCTATGGCAAGGTTTAACTTCTACTCAAAGCCTAGAGAAGCTGCAGCCAAGACTGCTCTTATGAGCACATGGTAGCCATTCCATAGGTACTTCACGGGATGCTGCACTCCAGATTTAGTAATTATGGATTGCACTTTTCATTAATTCTCTGCTCTAAAAATAGCTCTGCTCCAAACTGGTTTCTGTATGACATTAAGTGAAGGCAGAAGCAATTCCTGGATGAGTCTTTAAGCAAGAGCTTTCCAAGGCCTCTTGGTTGACACTGAGACAAAGCACGTTTCTGATTCCAGAGCACACTCCTCTTCCTGAAATAACACTCACAGAAAACAGCCTCAGCCTGTGGAAAAGGGAGGAAATACCTCTGGACATGAGGCATCTGACTGTTATCACCTTCCTGGTTGCAGGGTAAAGGCAGGTGATGCCCATCGTGGAGCGAGCAGCTCTGCACAGTGATGGGAAAGGAGTGGTGGCTTACTGGTCTGGGTTGCCATCAGCAGACCTCAGAATCATGGAATCACGGAATACTGGGGGCTGGAAGGGATATTAAAACTCATCTCATTCCACCCCTGCCATGGCAGGGACACCTTCCACTGTCCCAGGCTGCTCCAAGCCCAAGAACAGCCTGGCCTTGGACACTGCCAGGGATCCAGGAGCAGCCCCAGCTGCTCTGGGCACCCTGTGCCAGGGCCTGCCCACCCTCACAGGGAAGGATGTCTTCCCAATATCCCATCTAACCCTCCTGTCTGGGGTTAAAATGGATTCAAACCATTCCCCCTTTTCCTGTCCCTTCAGGACCTTGTCCACAGTTCCTGTCCTGCTCTCTTGGAGCTCCTTTAGGCACTGGACAACTCCCTGGAGTTTTCTCCAGGCCGGACAACCCAAACTCTCTCAGACTGTACCAAAGTCTCTCTCCCCGCATCAAACCCACCTTTAATTCCTACTGAAGCCCTGGGAGCTTTTCACCTTTCTGTCCCCACAGCAGCACAGGTCCCTTCCCCAGCCCCCTCCCCCAGCCCTGACCCCCTCCCCAGCGCAGCAATCAGCTGCACAGCCCCAGCTCTGGTTTAATTTCCTGGCTGGCTGGACAGGAGCCGGCTCCCGCGTCCGCACCGCGCTCCTCCCGACGCGCGAGTTTTGATCTCCGCCGGTGGACGCCGGCGCTCGGGGGACTGGCACCGCTCCCCTCATTTCCTACCAGCCCCAGTGGAGCTCCGGGATGGCTCCTGAGCCAGCCCAGCTCCCTGCAGCCCGCCCTGGCCACAGCTGCCTGTCCATGTGTGTGCAGGCAGGATCCTCCGACACGCCGTAGATCAAACCGCATCAAAGCGCCGCAGCGCAGAGCTGCAGCCGTTCCCCCGACTGCCTCGCCTTCAAAAGGCTCGAGGAAAGACCTGGATAAAACGAGTGTTTCCTGCTTTCTGATGTGTGGGTAAGCCAGGGAATATTACCCTATCTGCACAGCCCACCTAGGACAAGTGAGAGCAGGTCTGTGTTTAAGTGTTCTAAAGTGTAGCTGTGATTAAAATAATCGGTGTTTTTTACCTTTACGGATCGATATTCACTCTGCTCAACGAAACCGCTCAGGCAGCTCATAACATCCCAAGTATCCTGAGTGCTGAGATCTCCCCACAGCCTCACACTGCCAAACCTACCCATGGCTTGGATCAAGCACTTATTTACTGCACGCAGTTGCAGTCAGCAATCCTAGGAGCATGGCGAGCAGGAGGAATGACATCCTCCAGGTGTTATTCCCACTGTTTCCTTTCCAAAGTGCATCCTGCACCCAAAGGTGGGTGGAGCCAGAGGAACTGTCTGTGGTGACAACTTAAACTTTATTGTGGGTGCTGCAATAAACACCTCACAGAATCCCAGGATGGTTTGGGTTGGAAGGGACCTTAAAGCTCATCCTGTTCCACCCCCTGCCATGGGCAGGGACACCTTCCACTGTCCCAGGCTGCTCCAAACCTCACCCAAGGTGGCCTTGGACACTTCCAGGGATCCAGGGGCAGCCACAGCTTCTCTGTGAAACCTGTGCCAGAGCCCCACCACTGGAACTCCCCCGTTTCCATGCTGATGTAGCAGCTGCCTCACGGGTTTTCAGTTGTCCCGAGGGCTGAGTGCAGGCCAGAGCCATTCCCCATGCCCAGGCCAATTTCCCTGATACAGCCAAGGCTTTTCCTACACAGCAACGTGCAGAAAATGTAACTCCAAGGAAAAAATCCAACTGCAAACCATGCCAAGCAAGCTGCCCCACACAGCAGGCACGGGCTGTAGGACCAGAGAGGGGAGCAAAGAGAAGGGAAGGCTTGCACAATGAATTCAGAAATGAATTAAAAGAGTTGTTTTTCAAAGAGCACAAAGCAAATAATTTGGAGAAAGAACAAACCCAAAAGAACCATTACTAGCTGTTTCACTCATCACACAGACTGCAAAGCACAGGTGGTTTTTAAGCACAAAACAAACACTCTTTAAAGCACCAAGGGTCAGAAGGACCCAAAACAATGACAGCAACTTGGCAGGTGGGAGGATGAGACGCCCCAACCCGAGGAGGGAGGAGGTTTTGGGGTTGCCTGTACCTCATTTCCCAGCAGGGCAGACACACAAGCCTCAGAGGCGTCGCAGATGGCAGTGAGGTCGTGGCCACCTTCGAGGGCCAGCACGACGCGGCCCCCGGCCAGCCCCATCAGCTGCTTCGTCAGGTACCCAAAGCCTGCAGGGAGAGAACAGAGGAAATGCAGGAGAAGGGCAAAGGTGGCGGCTGGAATCGGGCTCCTGGCGAAGGATCAAAGAATTAGGGAGAGGAATTACATCACATTAAAAACCCACCGGGGATTTGAAAGCGCTCGGCACATAACGCGAGCCAGGTTGGGCTCTGGCGCGCTCGCCGCGCCATTCCAGCCGGGATGGATCCGAGCGTCCCCAGCAGCACCGACCCAGGTGACAGCGCCACCGTCCTTACCTTGCCAGCCCCCAGCACCCTGAATTAAACACTGAATGCTCCCTCTGGAAGGAGGGCAAGGGGTGGATTTTTGAGCTGCTTTGGGAGGGAAGAGGAAGGGGACTCGGCACGATTTGGGTCAGGATAGCAGCAGTGCAGAGTCCCAGAGAGATTCAGATTTGACATCTCGTTCTCAGCAGACGGCTCTTCCCAGGCATAATACGCTATAAAAATTCCAGGGGCACCCGGCACTTTGATCAGATGACACACAATACATTTCTGCCCCCTTTAAACAAAACAGAACTGAGCGGCCACGATTTAAAAAACGTGTCCTCAAAGCAACCTTCCCCCCTCCACTACAGGAAAAAAAAAAAAGAAAAGAGAGGAAAAAAAAAAGCCAAACAAAGGAAAAGCCAGGGAATTTCTAACCTCCATCCTCGCTCCCTGCTTTCTGCTTTGGAGCGAACCCCTTTGTGAGTCAGTAAATTAACGAATTAATAGATAAATAAAAACATTCACTGCTGATCCCATAACTGGTTTTGTGAGAGGAGCAGAGCATGGCAAATTTAACCAGCAGGTAAATGAGACCTTCCCTTTCCAAAGTGTTTCTGGATATCTCAAAGAACCCATCTCTTATAAATCTATTTCACTTTATTCTTAAATAAAGTTTATAGGTTCAGCTCCCTCATGAGGTTTTAAAGTTCAATGTACAGAACAATTTTCCTGGCTGGAACAAACTCCTAAAAAATGATAATAAAACTCTTCTTGCAAGAAAAACTGTCCTCTGGATAAATCTGAATGAAACAGTGCCAGGTAAACTCCACATAACCTGGGGGGGATTTCAGTGCATCTCCCAAAAACATCCCAGACCCAAAGCAAAAAGGAGGTTTTTGTGGATCTCTATAATTAATTCAAAGGTGGAGAGCAAAAAGTATTCAGCTCAACATTTTAATAAAGTTTCCTGGAGGAAGAAATGGACTTTTAGTAGCAATGAGAGTGTTTACAGCTGGTATTGCCTCTTTCTGCAATTTTATACTAAAGCCAGCATAACTCTGTGATTCAGCAGAGATGGGACTATAAATAAATTACAAAATATTACATATTGATTTTTTCAAAGTTCAAATATGCAATGTTTCCAAAAAAAAACCCCAAAATTAAGGCTTCATCCAGGCCAAAATACGTATCATGAAAAGATAAATGCCATGAAAATTCAAAGACAAAGGCTGAAAATTTTGCCATTGAAATGAAAGATCAGAAATAGACCCTGAAATGTAAAATCTGGGAACACCGTCCTTTAATCCCTAGGACAGCAGCAGAAGTAAAGCCCCCACTTACATTTTGCTGACAGGTTATATCCTCCAAGAGGCGTGGGGTGCCCTTCCACAGCATCGAACCCCGATGACACCAGCACAACATCCGGGGCAAACTCGTTGGCAATGGGCATGACTACTGTCCTGCAACACAAAATAGCCACGGCAGACACGTTATGGTGGCTCCTGAACAAAGGCAGGGCTGGTCAAACCCTCTCACCAAACCCCTTATTCCATCTATTCCGTTCCATCTCTTTTCCTACGAGGTGAGAGCCTGGCTGGAAGAATTCCTTGCACACTCTGCGATTTCCTCCACTGATATCCTCGTGTTTTGAGCAGGGAAATGAGCTGTCGTACCTTGTGCTTTCCATTTGGGATCAGATCCTCCTTCATACGCACGGGAATAAGGATAAAATAAGAGGGCAGCTCGCACAGGCTGCAAAACCACCTGGAAAATCTCACTCCCAGGCATTATCTGCATGTCCTCCTTCAAAACATCTCCTTTAGGCTTTGCAAAGTGATTCCTTTCTCCCTTGCTGCACTTCTCATTTCCCACATGGGACAAAAGAGCTTTAGAATGCAAATATCCCACCCAAATCCACCTCTCCCAACACCAGTTCCCTCTCCCCTGATGGTTTGTTCACTAAAAATGGATGGAATTGCTCAGCATCCATAGCCTATTGATCGTTAAAGCTGTATTTAAATGAAACAAGAGCTCTGTTCTTGTGGTTTCTCACCAAAAGACCTTTCTTCCCTCTGGTTTCTCTCTCTCTCCAAACTCCATGACTTCTCTTCTAAACCTACACGAGGCTGCAAACACCCCATCCCCCACATCAAGATGCACTTCCCAAATTATTTTTCCATTCTAACTGCACCTACTGAAAGCTGGATGTATCCCTAGGGCAACCTGATCTGGCATTTTCCCATTTCCCCATCCTAGGAACAGCTACCGGCCAGGAGAGCTTTCTACAGCAGGAATTTAGGTCATTTTACTCACATCCCAAAGCATGGACCTATAAATGTCTTTGCACACACGAGAACCTCACTTTATTGAGTAAAATCATGATGTGATGCTCTAGAAATGGAGCTTGGGGACGCCTGTTCCGTGCTGAGATGGCTCAAGCGCTATCAGGACACTCATAAAAGCTCCCAGGTTTTGCCACAAGGATATTAAACAGCCATGAAACATCTGCCAGAGTCAGCAGAGCCGAGCTCGTGCCACCACCCTGCACAGGGTTTATTCTGAACGGGGCATTAACCTCTGCCAGGCACCGAGCAAACCCATCCTGAAGTTCCCACTGCCACCCCGGAGCAGGGACAGGCACTCAGACACAAAAAAGCCAAAACAAAACAACCCCCTCCACCTGCCAGCTTTATTTTTTCCCAACTATTTGCCACAGCAACCCCAGAGCCCCCTGCGATCTCCCCACTGCTGATCTCCATGCGCAGACACAGAAACCCCTGTGAGGAAAAAGGATATAATTTTCCCTTAATCCACAAAAGAGCCCAACAAGGAGTCAGAACTTTCTCCTCAAATGATGTGATGGCCCTCTCTATTTTGTCCTTAGGGGCTGATTCCGTAAGGAAGACCAAAGAGTACGGCTCTGGCCATGGCTTCACGGTTTGGTGGCACCCACAGGTGCTTTTGGGAGAAACCACCTCCCTCACCAAGGCCTGAAGCAGCAATTCCAGAGCAAGTGCAGTTTATTTTCCTTGAGCTTTGAAGTGCTGCTGAGCTCTTTCATTTCTAACCCAGGGAAAACTGCTCAAATAATCAGATTTACTTCCCCCCGCCCCATGCTATGATGCTGTGGGAGCTGCTAGGATCTCAGTGGAAGTGTGGGATCACCAGAGCCAACCCAAACCTGCAGCCCCAAGTGACCCGTGGGATCACGGATCCACGGGGATTCTTGGCCATGGGACAGCTCACAGAGCACAGAATGGTTGGAACAGACCTCAAAGACCATCATCTCCCCACCCATCCAAAATCCCAACCCAAATCCCACTCTCCAAAGCTCTCCTTTTCCCCACGGCTCCCACCCAACCCCTCAAGGGCTGCTCTTGCTTCTGCCTTCCTCCCAACTGCAGGACAACATCGGCATTCCAAAGCCGCAGCCCCAGCTCTCTTGGATGCTCCCCATGGATGTAAAACTCCATCCAGGAGGGGCAAAGTCAGCACTCCCTCACTTTGCCTTTTCAACGGTAAAAAAAACCAAAACAAAACAAAAAACAAACAAAAAAAAAAGCAATTCCAGTGTTTTTTCCAAGATTCCATCTGTGGACAATGTTTTGGACACATCTCATCCAGCTTTTTGCTTTTTAATTTTCCCTTGTCCACAGATAAAACCAGCCTCTTCACTCAGATCCATCCCAGTAAAGCCAAACCCTCCAGAGGAAACAAGGATTAAACTGCAAACAACCCCATGGCTTTGCCCTGCTGATGAGACTATAAAAAAGCCAGAAATTCAAATTATTATCCAGGAGATAAGCAGTTCTGCCTGGAATTGGGTCTTTTAAGGAATGGCTGAGGCGGCTGTAAAGTTATTCACTGAGGAATGAATATTCCTAACACTGAATATTCATTCAATCCATGTAGGATTTTTAAAAAAATCAAGGAAACTGAAATTTCCTAAATTTTCGAGGCTTGTTTTGCTTGCTTAAAATAAATTAAATCCTTTTATTTGCCTGGTTCCAGCTGAGCCGAACAGCTCAGCATGAGAGCAAACTGATGGCTGCAAACAGCAAAACCTCCCCATTGTGTTCTGCAATCACTCGGGAGAGAGAAAAAAAAAAAAAAAGTAATTTTAGATCTATTTTCCAGAAGGCTGAATGAACAATTTTTATCCTGGCATTAGCCAATTCCCCAATTAAATGCCTAATAAACGACAGGCAGATGAAACAATCCTACAGAGGATTATTTGGGGCTTTAAATGCTCAATTGCAGCGAGTAAATTGGTGGAACTTAGAAGGCTGAACACTTTTTTAGAGTATATATTCCACTCTTGGTCATAGATACATGTTTTATACATATTTTTATATATATGTTATGTATATATTTATATATGTTAAATGTATATATTTATATCTATGTGTATATTTATATATTTATCTATTTGTATATGCATATATATATGTTAAATGTATATATTTATATCTATGCATATATTTATATATTTATCTATTTGTATATGCATATATATATTTCTTTATATGTTTTGTATATCTAGGTTTATAAATGTTACATATTTTATATATATAAACTAAAAATGTTACCCACTGCTCCTCAGGCTAGTCAGCTTCCCGAAAACTCCTGTCTTTGTTTCTCCACAGTCATTTACTGTGTCAAAAGGGATTTGGAATTCGGGGATGAAATCGGCATGGGGAGAGCATGAAATTGAAAATACAGCAACAACCTTTCCAGGCAAAATATTATCATCTCTTCCCCCTCCTCCTCGTCCTTGCTCCTGAAATAGTTTATGGATTGAAGGAAAAACCCAAATCCTCCCAAAATTGGTTCCTGAACTTTTTGAAAGTGGCAGGAGGAGGGAACTTCCAAGCATAGTCCTGGCTTTTCCTTCTGGTTTAGGTGTTTTAAATAAAAACAATGGTGGAACAGAGCTGTACGTGGAATTGTAACTGCAGAGGAGACCTGAGGATAGGGGGGAAAAATTCTCAGACACAACACAACTGCTGGAATCATCAGGAAAATTTCCCTGCAGCAAATTCAGAGGGAAACTGCTGTGGATAAAACCTTTTAATTTCACTAACTGCTGTTCCCGCGTAATAAGGAACCGGCCAGAGCCTTCCCGTTTTTCCGGCAGGACTCTTAGCCGGGTTTGCCCACGGATCAGGAGGATTGAGAGAAGCAAACAGGATTTCTGCTTGTGTAAAACGTTAGGGAACGACACATCCTGGTGAAAAACCCCTTTGAGTTTTACAAGTGTTTGTTTCTATAACTACGGAACAACAGCGGAGACACCGGGAACGTTCTGATGAGTTAAGGGCTTTGGGAATGACGTGCCCTGCATTTTTCCCATTAAAGCCAAACACATTTCTGCCTGATCTGTGAAATCTGGGATTGCCCACGTACTCGGAGGGTGAGTTCTGGCGTGGATTCTGCGCCCGCTCGGCTGAACTGGGATGCAGAGCCGCTGTTACCACAGGGTGCAGGAGCTCCAAGCTCCCAAAAAACTCCCTAAAAATCCGTTCTGATCATCCCTCCCAGAAAAACAGGGCATCTTAACCCAGAGCTGGGGCAGGCAGTGATTTCAGCCCTGGGTTAGGAAGATAACGAGTGACAAAGTGCAGGGAAAGGCACATTTTTAACTCACTTCTGATATGTCTTGCTGGGGTTAAGGACCATCCAGAGGTCAGGAGAGCCTGGGCACTCTAGTGCTGGGCTATAAGATTGGGGAGATAATATTTGGAGACGAGATGAAAAGCACTGATGTGAGCTCCCATCCTTTTTTTTGGGTGGAGCACACCCACTCTGAAGCAGGTTTTCAGCATGGGGATGAGTGGTTTCAATGGGATTTATTTATTCCCTCATTTCTGTCGTTTAGAAGGACAATTATCTCAGTAATTTTCATTTCTCAAATCCACACACTGCCTGATCCTGAAATACAACAAAAAATGAGGAGCATGTTGCTTATTTAAATCTGCTTGTTTTACACAGAAAAAAGGACTTTTCCCCCTAAAACCAGATGGGCATGTGAAGAGTTAAGGCTCAAAAAAAAAAAAGAAAAAGTCTATCAGTATCTTTGCCTAGCTCAAAGGATTTCCACTGATTCCTCTCCAGACTTCAAAGCCTCACAGTTTGGCATTCGGACTGGTTTGAATTAAAGCTCAGTTCTCCACTGCGAGTTTCCAAGTTCATGGTGAAAATGCCTCCTGCTTCTGGAGTTCATTATGGCCAATTTTCTTATCTTTTCTTCATCTTCGGTTTGATCCCCAGCAAATGCAACGTGGCATTCGATGGGGTGGAATAACAAGGTGCTGCCTTGAAGGCATGTATTGTCTCAAGGGGCTAAAGCAAGAAAAGAAGGGGGAAAAAATAGGATATATGACCCATTCCCTTCACTTTCTAACTCTCGGGGGACTATAAATTGCAAACTTCAAAGCGTTATTTTACATTAAAATCAATAGAAAGATTCAGGGCGGGGGGGGAAGGTGGGAGGGAAAAAATGTTTTTCAAAGAAGCTGGTTAAGATTTAAAAAGGTCACTTGATAATGTATTATCATGGCCAAACTTGGCATGGGATGAGAAAAAAGCTTCTCATTTAACTCATGGACAAACTGAAGGTGTGCACATGGGGCAGGCTCCAGGAGGTGCTGCCCACGAGGAGCGTCCCTCAGCTCCCCAAAAAGTCCCTAAAGGCAAACAGACCCCAGGAATGGCTGGCAAAGGCCTCACTGTGCAGCCCTGAGCCTTTTCCAGGAGCCTGGACACTCAATTAATATTTAATGTCACTGTGTCCCCAGCTCCAGGTTCTCTGTCTAACGAAGAGATCCCTCTTGGTGAGTGCTGGGATGGCCAGGCTTCCACTGTGGAGTGGAGTGAGACACAGACAGTGATTTAAAGTTGTTTTAAATTGTGTGTGTTCTCCGAAGGCTTTTTAATGGCAGAATGAAGAGGGGGAAAAGACTCTTTTTGCTCAGTGTAACAGAATATAACAGGGAAGAGGAGCAGAAAACAACACTCCCAGATTTAGTGCCATTCCAGGAAGGTGATATTCCAGAAATGCATGTCCCGTGCTCTGGCAAGTGTGTGTCTGCCTGAATTTAAGTCACCAGAGGTGAAAAACACATTTGTGAGAGGGCAAATTCAATAGTACCTGAAAGCAGTTAAATATTCCGTGTCTCCCATGGGCGGATCCAGGCCACCAGTAAATGCCATGTTAACGTTGAAACCAACTCCTGCTCCTGTGCCAACCTGGAAAAGGGAAATGGGACTTTTAGTCAGCGCGTTCTGGCAACACAGCTTTGCTGCCTTGATGTTCTCCCAGTTGAATATGGATTTGGATTCAATAGTGAGGTCGATTTTTCCTGAAACAAGAGGGAAAATAGAGCTCCTCCATGCTCAGATCTTTCTGGGAGCTGAGGACTGGTGGACTGCTGCCCACCCAAAAAAACACTCCATTATCAACTGGATCCTCTTCTTTTTTTGGCAGCCGAGTGTGCTACATGTAATACCTTTCCTGTAATTCATTTTCAGCTTGATTCAGAAGTGTATTTTACATTTCATTACAGTTGCAACTGGGGGAAAAAGCGTATTTTAATCAGACTGAGCTCCCCCTCTGCTGGGGAAAAATAGGATTCACAGAGAAGGGAGTTTGGCTGCTTGAGGGACACGTGGGTGGGAGATGAAAATACATCCCTCTCCTTGCTTGTACTGCAAATGTCCCCATCTGCCCTGCCTGCAACTACCTGAGAGAGGGAAAAACTGAAAAATAAACCAGGGGTTTCCAGCTTTTTTTTTTCTTTTGCCTATAAGGTCTTCAAATATGAAAAAAAAAACCCTAAAAAGTGAAAATTAATGTGTTACACAATGCACAGATGGATAAAACTGCATGGCTTTTATTGCACATTATTTCTTGTACTGGTGCAAATATTTCTGGTAGAAAAACAGAGGGGTGGGCGTTCATCTATCCACAGTGGAGTATTTATTCATTGTTGGCTTAAATCAAACTTGTTTTATACCCTTTCTTTTATCTGGTCTAAAATGACAAGTCTAAGAATTACTCTTTTTGTAAACCAGATCACTAAAAAGCAGGAATTAAGCCTGATACAAAGGGCTGTTCATTCACTTCAACAGGGTGATGGAGCAGCATCACGTCACATGTAAGTTTCTTTAGCAATCGAAATGGAAACATTGATCGTTTCTGAATCAGAAAATGTAAAATTAACAGGGAGGAACTCCTGGAGTTTTCAGATGTCACCTGGAGTGTCTCAGAGCACTCCATGCATTCCAGAAAATTTCCCTTGGCTCAATCACTCTGAAGGACCGTATTTCCTGCCAGCCTAGAGGGAAAGGAAGGATGCATCCATCCAGAGCTCAGGGACAGAGGCCTCCCAGCTCCACTGGCCCAGCCCTCCTGCTGCAGGCTCCCAGGAGACCACCAGGAAAGGTGGATGGAGTCCAGCAGCATCCCTGACCGGTCCTCAAATCCCACAATTTCGGGTGTAGGTGAAGCTGTGGTGGTGGTGAGTGATGCCTGGGCAGGGCCAGGAGATGGGGAGGTGGAGAAGGAGAGACGGAGAAGGGGAGGTGGAGAAAGAGAGATGGAGAAGGGGAGGTGGAGAAGGAGAGATGGAGATGGGGAGGAGGAGAAGGGAAGGTGGAGAAGGAGAGATGGAGAAGGGGAGGTGGAGAAGGGGAGGTGGAGAAGGGGTGGTGGAGAAAGAGAGGTGGAGATGGGGAGGTGGAG
>VZTX01005519.1:2856-18529 GCA_013400915.1 Pardalotus punctatus
GCCCCGCCGCCCGGCTGCCTCCGCCCGGCCCGGCCCGGCGTGGTGCCGCTGGGAAGGCGGAGCCGCTCCGCGGGGCTGGCCCGCAGGCTGGGGAGCCCGGGGACCCCGGGTGACGTGGGGACAT
This sequence comes from Pardalotus punctatus, assembly GCA_013400915.1. Classification (NCBI taxonomy): domain Eukaryota; kingdom Metazoa; phylum Chordata; class Aves; order Passeriformes; family Pardalotidae; genus Pardalotus; species Pardalotus punctatus. Next base: position 2,981 of record VZTX01005519.1, read on the forward strand.
CGCCCTGTGCAGCACCGCTCGGCCCCAGCTGCCAGGCATTTCGCCCCGGCGGCCCACGGGGACACCCCTCCGCGGGACACAGTGCCCAGCTGGGTGCCCGCGCGGGGACAGGGGTGCCGCCACCCCCGGAGCCTCTGGGCTGGACTCGGCACTCGGGCGCCATGCACCGGGCCAGGCTGCTGGCAGAGCACCCGGGAGCCCGGCGCGGAGCACGGCAGGCAGCTGCCTGTGCAAACCCTCCTCGGCTTCCCCACAGAGCGCTGCCGCCTCGCAGGCGCTGCCTCCTCGCAGACGCTGCCGGGGCTCCCCTTCCCCGCTGCTGCCTTATGGGAATCTCGCTGCCTTGTCGGCTTCAGCTTTGGCAGCAGCTGACGGGTGAATCTACACTGTCCATCTGGTGCAGTCTCAGCTTTGCCGCTATCAGCCTTCTTGGCTGCTTGGGTACATTGTAAGATCATGCCAGAGCATTAAGATGGAGAAAAATAAATAGCTTCCCACCAGAAATCCGTGACAGAGAGGGCCAGTTTGTGCATCACAGAGGATCTGGCATACCAAGTACAGTAGGTGCCGCTCTGGATTTCCTGGCAGGCTAAAAAAAGCCTCCATGCCCCAAGGGATACCGTCCCTCAGCAACACGTTGTTAAAGCCCGGAGTCTCTAAGTCCCCCTGAGCAGTTACCACTGTTTGGCACTTGTTTGTGCATTTAGCTGCACTCTTCCATAGCAACCACACAGATCTCAGCTTGACTTGCCACCCTCCAGGAGCGGGTCTGCGGAGCGCGTCGCACGCAGGCTCTCAGAGTCGTGTTGGTACGTGCACAGGCTGGGTGCTGATTCCTGTCTGTTCTTCCGAGGGGGGATGCACACTCTGCCATGGCACGATGCCGTGGGCAGGGGGCCTGAAGTTCCACAGGGATCTAGGTGCTCTGTTCCCTGCAGGTACAGATACTAGTTTATTGGTGCTGAAGGATGAACACCAGAGACTGCCACAGGGCTCTAGATGTCCTCTGACCCGAAATTTCTGTTGTTCTTGTCTGCCAAAGGAGGTTTTGTGTGTTTTTCATCATCATAATCCCCTCTGCAGCTTTTCAGATCACTGCCATGACCAACTCTCTTCTGACATCCCCATCAAAGCTGCCGCACTCTTCTTTGAGTTTACTTATTTATGTTTTCTCTTTTCTGCCTTCTCCATGCCAAATACAGAAAGCAGAAGGCATTGCATGCAGAGTTCTATCCTCCTTCCTGGTTCTGCCAAGATCCTCACAGTTTTGCTTATAAGAATTTTGGTTTCTTTTACTGGGCCTGACTTTGCTTTGTTTGAACATTTTCCCAGTGTCTGCGTACAGTTCTGGTCCTCTCATCTCAGAAAGGGTAATAGAGAATGGAAGAAGATTTGGAGGCAGGTGGTAAGGATGCTCAGAGATATGGGAACAGACTGTACAGTGAAAAACTGTAGGATGGGACTCTTCAGCTTGGAAGAAGGAGAGACAGTGGGGAAGAGGTCTACAAAACCATGTGTGGCCCAGAGAAGATGGGGAGGATTGACTGTTTGCTGTGCCTTCTGACACAAACCTGTCAACTATTTTTGCCTTGACTGAAACCTCAAAAGCGTAAGAAATCCCTGTGCTGCAGATGTTACATCCAAAAGTTGTGCCCTTTTTAGCCCACGCTTCTTGCAACACTGGGGGCGAAGTTCATGGCAAGCCTTTGTGGGGCGTGCTTAAAAGTCCTGCCTCAGAAACATTTTGTAACCATGTTTTCACGTGGAGAGCTCAGCCACAGCCAAGTGGAGAAGTACCAAATTTTTCAACAGAAAAATATTCAGAACTGGGAGGAGAATGAGCTGGACAAATCCCAGCGCAGAAAGAGAGACCTCCAGAGGGTTCTATCTTGCAGGAACCCTCTTGTAGGGGAAAACGCTTGCAACTGAGACTCTAATTTTTCTGCTGCACTGCCAACTCCACAGCAGCCTGTGAGAGTGAGTGACGTGGCCTCTTGGGCTGCTTGTCCTGTTCTAAGGAAGGAATCTCCCTCCTCTGACTCTGCCCTGGAAAATAAGTGGAATTGAGAAGGTCCCACGTTTTCTAGGGCCACAAGAGGGCAACATGAGAGCACCCTGCAGCCAGCAGGCTCAGCAGGACAACCTGTGACACTGCTGGGATGCAGGTGGCATGGGCAGCTCTGTGCAGGCTCAGCATCACCCTGCCCAGGGACCACCCCCAGCCGAATTGGCCAGCTGAAGGCTGATCCCTGGGAGCTCTTTTCTTCCTCTCAGCTACATACACATCCTCAGAAGTCAGCGGTCAGCTCAGCCAGCAGGGTGCCATAGTTGGGGGCTGCAGTATCTTCCTGCACATGGGCCAGACACTTGGTAACAGCAGACCCTTCTAAGTGCTGCATGGGGCCTGGTCGTGGGATGCAGGGTGCCCTCCTTCGTCCTGCCTGCCTGTCCACCACGAAATCCCTTGGGTGAATGTGCACTGACACGTGGTTTCAATCAGGAGGGTCCAGCATCTGTGCTGGGCTTGGCCAGTGGAAGAGGTGTTAAACCACACAGAAGTTTGGGCATCTCAGCCTCGCCATCCTTTTTCATTTCCTTCTGCCACAGAAATAATAAAAAAAAAAATTAAAAAAAGAAAAAGAAAAAAGAAAAAAAAGAGAGAAAAGTAAAGAGTTGGTATTCAGCTTTGGCTGTGACTGCTGAACTGGCCAGTGTCTCCAGCCCACACTGGCCTCTGCAGTCCAAAAACACTCACAGCCATGGTTAAGTGCATTACCATTCTGGGCACTTTTTTGCAACAGTCTGTATAATTAACCTGGAAGGGACAACTTCCTCTGCTTTTACAAGAAAAGGCATGACAGAGAAAGAACTTCTGTTAGCAGGCACAGCTACAAGTGTGTTGCTAATGCTGAAAATGCCATCAACATCTTGTAGCAGAGACAGAGTTGGTGACAGTGAGGGGTGAAGTGCACAATATTGCTTCTGCAGTAGGGTGATACAGGTTGCTCACAAGAAATGATGTTTGTGAAAGAGGAGGAGCAAAGGAATGTTTGGGGGACATTTTTGGACAAGCTTGAGACAGGGAAAGAAACAGTGTAACCCAATGGCTATATGGTGGAGATTGGGATAACCAGCCAAGGAAAAAGGAAATTGCTGGGGCATATAGGTGGTACTGTTTACCCATCTGGAGTTATTTATTTTCAATGAAGAATGCTAGAAAGGTTTTGCCTGCTTAAGATATTTTTACTGTGGAAATAACCAACTTTGTTTCTACTCTTGCTTCCAATCCGAACCTGCCCATGCATCTTAAGCAGCATTTTAAGCCACAGCCTGTAGACCCCACCTCACTGAACTATGGATCCTGTCTCTCCTAACCTAACTAGAACTCACATGGCTGATGCTGTACCTGCACAGCACGCCGCTGGCATCAAGCATCCACACTTCCCTACTGCATATTGATGGGACCAAGGTTCAAGGTATTTGTCTCAAAGGAAAATCAAATAACCTGGCTTGGACTTCTACCCATCACCAGTTGCCAGACCTCACCTAGTTTCTTCTGTGCTCAGAATAATAGTTTGGGTTGGATAGAGCAGATCCCTCAGCAAAACATCTGCTTTGGATCTGAGGACATAAGGAGACAGGATAATCCTTGGCTTTTGCCAGCATGTGTAATTTCAGCCTGTCTGATTACAAATAATCCAAACCAGTTACTAGAAAGTCCCACCTGCTCATCCAGATCAGGAGATGACCTTGAACCATCACCTCCTAGTGTTGCCAACCAGCAAGAGCAGTGCTGCATGTGGTTCAAACTGTGTTCAGAGCTGCTTACATCACTGCCTGTTTTAAAACTGACCTTCCCCTAACTTTGGGGTCTGCAGGCAGCAGTCCTTACCTGAGGGAGAAGCATGGCACTTGCACCCAGAGGACGAATGTTCATGTGCCCAGTTTGTGAGTGCAGCATACAGCAAGGCTTGGATTCATTATCCCTGGTATGCACTAGTGGCATCTCATGTGGGCTGTAGCAACATTCCAGGAGTAAAGGGAGCAGAGGTCTCTAAGATGGAGTGAGTGCACCAGAAGAACTCAGCACACACAAACACACTGCCCAGGGAACTGTAGTCCAGGCACATTTTGTTGTGAATGACTTCACAATTTGCTCAGGGATTAAATACTTCCTTGTTTAATAACCTAATAATTTGGGCTAGTTTCATGCTGGACTGTTGGAAAGTTCACTGGCCGGAATCATCAGCCAAGCCTCATGTAAACGGCTTCCCCAGCTCTCAGCCAAGCGAGCTGTCCTCATCTTTGGGTCCCCCGGCGGGTGGCTCTTGGCACAACCTTCTTCTGAAGGGCTTTGTTGTTCATACGTGTGCCTGAGGCTTTACGCTCCGCAGGCTTCCTCACCACTTCTTGTTTGAGCTGGAAATGCACCTGGAAAAAGAGCAAAGATAACTGCATGTAACACCGTGCCTGTGCTCTGCCTGCTCAGGGGTCTGCAGGGCCTGCCTCTGCTGCTTGCCTTCAAAGCTGACTCTGGAGCCAAATCAAACAATAACAGGTCTCAGGCATTGTTAAGGGAACTAATTTCTTAAAGCAGCTGTAAACATTTTTCCTCCTGCGGAAATGGACTGTATTTGTTATGCAGAGGGTTGCTCCTGTGGCAATGCAATGTCCTAGGATGGTTTGGAAGAGGACCTGTGAAAAGCAAGGGACTGAGCTATGTCCTCTCTTCTTTTCTCACCAGAGAGTAGAGACATAGTGTCGCTTTGCATCTCTGTGACTATTTAACACACAGGATGGTTTAGGACATACAGTTCTTGTTCAATTGCATCTTGTTAGCTGAATCTTGCTTAATCAGTCTTTCCGAAACCCATGCTTCTAGTGGACCCAAGCAAAAAAACTCCAGGAAAGAAACCTCCATCCACTACAGCCATGCAAGCAGGTACAAGAGGGAGAAGGGGACAGAGAACATGCAAAACACAGCATCAGAGAAATGAGGAATGGGGAAGCCACACAGAAATGTGAAACCAGAATGGGGCTGTATGGGCTTCTTGGGGGAGGGATGGGATGAACTGTGGGTATGGGAGGTGCCACAAAAATGGGAACAGGAGGGTTACTGTGAGAGGAGATATGCAAAAATCAGACCATCAGGGAACAAATCAGTCTTCTACAGTAACACAGTAAAAAGAAAATGGTTTTAAAAAGGAAACCCAAAGAGCTGGGTGCTTAACCTAGCAAAACAAAGGACTGGGCTTGACAGCTCCCTATAAATACAGCAGGGAATAAATACCAGGGAAGAAGAGGAGCTATTTAAAGCACAACATTGGCATAAGAACAAATAGGAGTAAACTGACCATAAATAAATTTAGTATGAAAATTAGAAGGTTTCTAATCCTGAGAAGAGGGCAGCTCTGGAAGAACTTCAGAGGCTGGGCAGAGTGGGATGAAGAGATGGAGGGTGGGAGAACAACCACAGTGTATTTACAGCAGAGCCTGACCAGCATACATACAGTGACACAAATGATGTGCCAGGATGCTGCAGATGGGGGTGTCCTGCTGGTCCTTAGAGCATCTGTTGTTCCACCATGTTCACAAGGCAACACAGGGGCAGGGACCGCCACCCACTGTTTTTACAACCAACTTCTAACTGTCCAGCCAGCCCTCAGAAAGGCGCCGTAGGGGACACACCAGGGTCAAGAGCACTCCATTTCCCGAAGGTGCTTGGCTGTTCTTTGTTGGCACCTGGTTCCCATCTGTCTTTGGCACTCTCAGCTAAAAGAAAGGCAGGCTTCAGCCTCTTGCTGTGAGTTTGATAACATGTTTGGTGTCAGGCAGAATGCAGATGATAGCAGAGTGCTGAAACCCACAAAGCTGGGGGGATAACTGAACCTCAGAGAACAGATGCTACTTCCAAATCATCTCATCCTGGAGAATGAAGAGGATGGAGGGAGAGATAAAGAGCAGCAGTCCCAGCCAGCCAGGAGCTCTCCCCAAGGCCAGAGGCAGAAGGACACAGGAGCCGGCATGGCAGCCCAGTGCAGCTGCAAGGCCTCAGTAAGGAACTGAAAGGCGCACGGCATTGTCTTCACTCTGTTCCCTGCTGTGAGCTGTGTGGAGCCTTGTCTGCCAAAACAGATAACCTACAGCCACTGGCAATGCTCTACATCCCATCGCCTTTCTCCGCTGCTCACTAGACATCCCCCACTGCATTTCTTTCTCCCTGGGGTGAAGATATTTTGAGAAACCCTTGTGACTCTGCAGCTTGACTCACCAATGAAGGTGCAGCTGGGCCCACTGTTGTTGTCACCGTCAGGGGCTGGTACCCTTCTGCAGAGGCTGTGACAGTGTAAGTGCCAGGCAGCAGCAGCCGGAAATAATCCCCCATATCACCTGGAACACAAGGTAGGAAGAGAAGGCACTCAGGATGCTCAGGGAGCAAAGCAAAAGACATTTCAGTAGTTCTTGCTGAGCTACTTCCTCTAGGATAGGTAGCCTTCAAAACCCAGATTTTTTTTTCCCAAATTTGCTGGCAGCTGCAAGGCTGGATTCACATTGGCACACTGCAAGTGATGTCTCATTAGTGCCATAGAGGAGAGGTCAGCCTGCAAGGAAAAGCCAAATGAAAGGGGACTGTACAGCGGCATTGGCTGTGTCTGTGTAGGGAGGCTGCAAAGCTGAGCACTCACCAGCCAGATGACAGCAGATCCAAGGACAGTCACAGCTCCAGTCTGACTCCTTATGTATAACACAATCTAATTCCTGCCATACACAATTTTGCCACATTTGGGTTAGCAGGGTTTTAGCTGCTCCCTAATTCTCTGCATAAGAAAGATCCAGGAGCACTTTACAGACTGTGCTGGTGTGCTTAGGGACAGGAGATGGCCAACAGTGAGGTAAGCACCACATTATGGATCACTTTGGAAATCTGAGTATAATCCCATCTGTGGAACTGGATGGGTATTGCAAATTGCTTCAGGTTGGATCCGGGAGCACTGCTCCACCACGAAGGTGGTAGAGCCCTGGCACCAACAGCAGTTAGGTTGCGAAATATCTGTCCTTAGGGTCAGAGAGAATTGGCTGAAGGGAGCAGTGGCTGATCAGAGCCAATGCTGGGGACAATCTTGCTTCAAGCAGGAGACTGGACAGGAGACTCCAGAGGGCCCTTGGCAGCCAGCTCTTCTGTGATTCTGTGATTTCTTCCACAGTCCCCTTTCCTATGCAGGTTGGCATAATAAGCACCAAATATTAGTGTTAGTGAGTCACAGACCTAAAGCCAGGAGGAGCTTTGATGATTTCATAGTCTGACCTCTGAAGAGCTGTAATATCAGCTATTTTCTGCAGTCTGGAATGTTCTGTGTACTTGGAGGAGGGTGTTCATGAAAAGGAGGTTAAAATAGGCCAGCAAAGGAGAAACAACCACAACTTGGACAAACTAAAGTGGCACTTCATTCTCACTCTAAAGTTGTCTGGTTTGGACTTTCAGTCTTTCATCTTATTGTTTTTTTTCATCTTGTTCTTTGCTATCTTCTCAGCTCTTTGTAGACACTTACATGCTTGAGTGGATTATCCTCTCACTTGTCTTTCTCAGATAAAATAGGAACTGAGTTTCTGAAGTCCTTTACAATGTAGTTTGCATTCTGATCTTGCCTCTGTCTTTCCTAGGCTTTCCTAAACCCTCCCTGGTCAAGGATAAGAATAAGGCCTATTTCTCCCAGCTAGTGTTTTTGGAAGCAAACCATGCTGGCCTTGCATGTTATAGCCTCACCTGCTAACCTCCACCTACATATCCAGACATACAAGCAATTGACAACCCACCAGAGGTGATATCATGGCTGATTCCCTGGACAGAAATTACTGCTCCTGCAATGCCGTTGTTGTTCTCATCTGACACCATCCCTTTGATGCCCTGGTGAACCTGCAGGGAGGGAAACAGACTGATGGATCAAGGCCCTTCCTTTCGTCAAGAGGGTATTGCTGAGCAGGGCAGAGCTTTGGGGACAACCCTAACTTTCCCTGCATCCTTGCTGATCTAGGTCATCCCCAGCAGAGCCAGTCTAGGACACAACAGCTGCTCCAAAGGCCGCCAACAACAGCACCCCATGAGGTCCATAACCAACTCCCTTCCATCCCTCGTGCCTACTGGTCCCCTACCACCAGGGCCCATGGGGACCTGCAGGAGAAAGGAGTAGGTCTCAGGACTGCCCCTTTACCTCTTCAATGAAAGCAACAAGAGCCTCCCGGTTGGCCATCCACTGCCGCTCCAGGTCCTCCTCGGGGGGAAACTTATTGCAGCTCAGCTCCAGGGTGATTTCAAAGCAGTTGGTGTAGAGGTAATTGAAGTCCTGCATGCCTGGAAGAGAAGAATAGTCAATGGCCAGGGCATGGCTACCTTCCTATTCCTATGTCCCAGTTATCCTGGCCCATCTTTTTTTGACTAGAACCATCTCACTCTCCTGGTCTGCAGGGCAGGTGCAGCCTCCACCCTCCATGACAGTGAGACTAGAGTCTTCTCCACCCATGCAGTCCTCCCCTTGTGTGGCTGCCCAACTCTCTCTTTCAGCTGGATCATTCACCAGTCTGCCTTCAGAAGCCCAGGGAGGCAGGGTACCCCAGGGGCCTATATATCTCTTTTCAGCTCCTGTTTGATATTTTTTCTAGTCTTATGTTTTGATTTTTCAGTTTCCTCATTGTGCCTTTTTAAAATCAGATTTTTCAGAAACCAGCAGCTGTCTTCCCTTTGGCTGCAGTCTTGGGTTTTGATGGAATTACACTGTAGCATTTTCAAATACACTAACAGATGAATGCTTCCTTCATCCAGAAGCACACAGCAGGTCTTTGCAGACTATGGCTATTTCTGTGGCTCTTTCCCAAGCCACTTCAAGTGCTTCCAAGCCATTTCCTGGTCTGAGACATAAACACCAGAATGATGTCTAGTAATGGGCACAGTCCTATTGCCACAGTCCTTCCCGAGCCCATCCTGTCCCAAGGTTTCTTGTCTATCCCTTCACCTCTCTTTGCTGTGGGTGGTGCTCACCTGCCCAGCCCTTACCTTTGCTGAGTGAGTACCAGGATGCCCCATTCGTGATGCCATCAGCAAAGTAGTCCCCGCAGTTCCAGCCCCGGTGCATCCAGCTGTGAGCGTACGAGTAGGTCTTGGCCAGCTAGAGGAAGAGCAGCCAGTGGTCACCGCTCCAGCCCTGCATGGCTGGACAACCTGCCTGGCTCTGGACAAAATATGCTCCCTCCTTTGCAGAGGAGCATGGGAGGGAAGTCAGACAGGAGATAGTTCCTGCATTTTACTGGCACAAAATACAACACAAGGGGTTCAGGATCTCTAAAAGGTGGAGGCATGTGAAGGTGGAGGAAGAAGAGCAGTCATCTGGCAAGATGGAAGCTTGCTGAGGGCACAGGTGGCTTCTGCCCTGCTCATGCTGAGAAGAGGAGGAGCAGAGGGCACTGGAGTGTCCCCATACAGGGACACTTGGCCCCACACAGGAAATGGCACTAACAGGGGAAAAGATATGTGAAGAAAACTAACCCGTATCAGTCCTGATGCAGATACCATATATATCTGGGGATTTTGGATTAGGAAAGAGTTTGGGCAGCTTCTGGTTCTAGCAACCACTTGTTTGTTGCCCTTATCAAGATTACTGTTTATTTTTAGACACGAAGGCAGGGCTAAAACTGGGCTGCTGCATCCAAAGCCAGTCCTTTGCATAAGACACAGTTTAAGAGAGACAGGCATTTGCATTTTCTAATGCAAACTATACCCTTGTATTACGGTTGAGATTCCAGTGTAATCTCGTTCTGTCAGCAGGAAAACAGTTACTTCTCTACATTTCTGAGTCCTGAGGCCATGTGGGTATCATTAGCCTACGCCCCAGACTGCAGTCTCTTTACATCTGGGTCTGAGCACAGCCATGATCCCAGGAGATCCTCACAAAAATAATTCAGCATCACAAGCCCCTGCAGATTCTGCTTCCAGAGAAGGCTGAAATCCAGCTCAGACTTATTTTTCTCATTAACTGTTCTGATGCAGACTTACTTTTTTCTTGTGCTGGGTATTTCCTAATGGAAGCAGTGACTGGAGGCATTGTTTTCTGGGATAGTAAAGAAAAACCACAAGCTTCAGCTAGCACTAACAGGATCGACAGCATGGACTGATGCATTCCCTGGTGTCTGCTTATGCTCCTGGAGCTCTTGCTGTTTGTTGTAGTTCTTGTTCTTCACCATCTACAAGCCCCTGCTGGGCACCCACCTCACTTATCCTGGTCTCAGCAGACCCTCACCCACCTCTCTAGGACAAAACCCTATGTTTGCTAGGATGGTGTGGCAAAGCTGGGGACAGCTTCCAGCTTTGGAAGAGCAGGTTGTTATTAAGGACCAGTGGTATTTGGTTTATGGGGAACCCAAGCACAGCATGGACAAAGAGGGGGCTCCTGAGGCTTAAGGTTGTGTTGGGACAATCCTTGTGGTGGGACTGGCTCACAGGGTGGGACTGGCCTGACCTGGCTCCTGAGCCAGTGGCTGGCAGAAATGCTGTAGTCTGCTAATGGTTATTTCCAACATGTTTCTTGGCTCAGCTCCTGCATGATGCAGGGTCCAGAGACTCCTGTCCAGCTCACACTTTGCAGCCTGCCAGGGAATGCCCTCATCCAATGTGGCTGTGCTCACCTTCTGAAACAACTTATCATCAGGGGTAGGTGTGTTGACTGTGCGCCGGTGGCTTCTGAACCGCTGATCCTGAGACTTGTCATAGGGGTAATTTGCCACCACTGCTCCACCGTGCAGATTGGCTGAGAGCACAAAGTTGTAGCTGCTGATCCACTGGATCACAGCCAATGTCTCTGGCTCTACCTGTGAGGAAAAGAGAGAAGGAGACAGGGAGAAGAGCTCAGTCACCTCTGTGCCAGCTGCTGCTCCATGCCAGCCTGTGGTGTGATCAGTTGTGTCAGACCCTGTCCTGCAATGTGTCTGCTGCAGCTCTTGCAGCTTCCTTTGCCCTCCACCCACTGCCCTAATACACAAAGCAGGCTCCCCCTGTGCATATCCTGCCACAGCTCCCCCAGAACCCCAAAACCTGAGGCACAGGTGTTAGCCAGTATGTGCCACCTCCTCTGCCCTGTGCATTGCATCTTTCTCCCCAAGCTGGCTGTGTTGCCAGCTTCTCCTGACAGAGGCACAAGCTATGATATGGGACCACACTTGCATCATTTCTCTGCATGCAGAAGGCTCAGAGAAGGAGACAAGCACTGTGTAAACCAAAGGGCAGTGTATTTGCTTGCATGCTGAGACATCCTAAGAGGATGTGTGGCCCTCATGGCATCCTGGACTGGTACCTGGCTTTTCCAGTTGTCAGGTAGTGGGATGTGGTGATTTGGCCCGCTGATTTCCCTGCTGTAGTACATGAGTGTGTTGAGGTCAGGGAAGTTGCGGTTCAAGTCCACTCCATTGGCATTGTTCCTCCCTGTCAAGTACCCGTTGCTGTCTGGGCCCTGCAGGGCAAAGGTGCATCACAGGGGTGAGTACAGAGTGGGTGCAGTCATGCTGGGTGTCACAGAGGCAGAGACTGGCCACTGCAACAGCACTTCAGTGCCTTTGAGTCACAACATGTGTTATTCCTGGCAGGACAATAAAGAGTATTGGTGCTGACAGGGAAAATCAATAACAATATCTTCATTTTCCAGGGTGACAGATTAAGCCACAAGACAAATAAACAAATTGCTTTAGCTGAAAGAGCCACAAATATCTCCCTGAAGTCTAGCAGCACAAAGAAATGGGTGATTTTTTTGGAAGGACTAGGGGGCTTATTTTCTCCCCCCATCTCTCATGTCCCTGCCTGCTTACGACAGTGGCATTCAATTGCCACTTTCCCAGTATAGGGCAGGGGATTTGCAGTGGCCCTTCTGTGACATATAATTTCTAAGGAGAGTAACACAGGTGTAGGAAGTCTCCTCCATCAGCTGCCAAGGTCACCTGTGGCAGGACACACAGCATAAGCCCTTGGCAGGCAGGTGAGAAGCAGTGACACCAGCTGAGGGGGACAAATTTGACAGGGCATGAAGAGAAAGGATTCCCCCTCCTCCCAGCTGCAGTGAAGAGCATCCCAAAGGGATTTGAAGGGCTTTCTGCCCCTACCCGTCTGGAGGAGGCGATCACTGCCTGGTACCTGCTTGGCAGCCACTTCGTACCCGTCGGGGTTCATGGAGGGCATGATGTGGATGCGCGTGTCATGGATGAGGCGTGTGATCCGCTCGTTGCCCCGGCGGTACTCCTCGCACAGGAACTCAGAGAGCTGCAGCAGCAGCTCACGGCCCAGCACCTCATTCCCATGCATGTTCCCAACATACTTGAACTCTGGCTCCACTGGAGAGAGCAAGAGAGTGACGCCATCAGCCAGAGCTGGGACAAGGGGGAAGAGCAAATTCCTACCACAAGAAGCTCCAGGCAAGCCAAAGGGACACCAAATAAATGGTATAAAATGACCCTTTCCCTTGGAAAATGCAAACCTCAGGGAGGGAATGTGGCACAGTTCTGATATGGGCTCCCCTCCATTTTGCCACAGCACCCTGGGTGCAGCTCAGACTCTGCCAGGTTGCTTTGGGCCTTTGGAGCACACAAGAGGAGTATTTGCAGGTGGTTTGGTCTTGGGTTGGTGAAAGGCAGCACAAAAGGACCAGGGAACACTGGCAGGATTGCCCCGGGCTGCCAGGGCCACACAGCTCTGTGGTGGGTGGCAGTGGAGGGCACAGATCATTTCTCCCACCTCTGCTCTTCCTCATTTGTTCTCAGCGCCTCACCAGCATGGCAGATTCCTGGCTCTGCATCTCTCATTCCCCTTTGCCTCCAAGGTCAAGGTTAAGGCTCTCCCCACCCTCTAGGGACAAGAGCCTGGAGAAACCCTCAGCAGATGAGCTGAATATGGATCAAACTGTCCTTCAGGCAGCTCCAGCATGACCAAAAAGGTCTCTTGCCACTGACTTTTCTAAAATAAGGTCTGAAAATACAGACTTGGAGACCACAGGCAGACAGTGCCTGGAACAGGACTTGCTGCTTTGCTGAAGGAGAGGCAGGACATGTGAGGGACAGGTTGCACTTTCCCAGAGGGCCTTTTAAAGCAGTTACTTGTGGGAAAATAAAATGTCACATTGCAGGCTGGAGCCAGCATTGGTAGAACAAAAGACAACAAGGGAATTCAGTTAAAAATGGAGCCTGACTGTCACATGAAAGAGTCGGAAAAAAAAGGGTGTTGTTACAAACGTTGGCTTGCCAGATCTTGAGACTCCCATTGCACTGTGAGCTTTCTGGCCACCAGCAGGGATCAGACTTGCAGTGGCAGCATGCAGCCCTGCTACCAGGTATTGATGTTCATCACAATCCCTGGGGTAAAAGGCATCACATCCCCAGATTGCAAGCTGCTACTGGCAAAAGCCCTGTGTCTTTGCTGTATTTAAAAAAAAAAAAAAATTTAAAAAAAATCTAATTTTAGCTAAAAATTTTGCTTTTCCATGTCTTTTGATATCTGTGTCTCAGTGCAAGACACCAGAGGTGAGCAACATATTTTGATCTTGTTAGATTTCAGGGACATAAGAACTGATTTAGTTAGATAATTCAGTTATTAAAAACACAGAAAAATCCTGGGCATATGTGCAGCCTTTAAAGGTTACAGCTGGGATTCTCTGCTTTGTTTGAGTCTGCAGCAGGATTTGTCAGCCTTTTTCAGTATGCAAACCTCTAAACCCTGTGTTCATGGACACACAAGCTCTAATTACTGCATGTAAGCCCACTGACTCTGAGTTTGCCTTTCAGCGTTACTTTACATGTCCTTCAAGGAAACCCACGTTTTCCCAAACTCCTTGTGCTACAAGCTGAAACTGCCAGCCTAAGAGTGGCCCACGCTACAAGGAGGGCCACAGATCCATGCTGCCTGCCTGGGGCAGGGGAGATCTGAGTCATCTCCTACAGTCTTCCCAGCTGCTTTCATGTGGTTCTGCAAGCCTAAAATCCAGTGGTGCACTGCCAGTGCCCTTTGCTCAGTTCTTGCTTTGAATCAGCCCTTGATGCACTGTGGAGGTGCCCCAGATGGCCCAAGTGCCATGCAGGTTTCCCTGTGCTGAGCAGGGCTGTCACAGAGGTAGTCAGGGTGGGAAGCTTCCCAATTCCACCTCCTGGCATCCCTGAAAATGATACTCTGGGCCACAGGAGTGGAGTAGTACAGCCCCAGTGCAGCGCTGCCAGGTGCAGGGTGCTGTTCCACTGAGGGGGGTACAGGCACAGGTTCTGCTTACTCCTGCTGCTCTGCTGGCAGTTTTCTATGTGACTAGGCTGCCTGCGCTTGTCAGCCCCTGTGTTTAACCATATCAGCAATGATTTGAAAAGGCAAAAGATCCTACAGAAAGGAGGGAGAGCTCTGTCCTTGTCTGCAGCACAGGGACACAAGGCAGGGATGCGAGAGAGCCCTGTGTGCAGCCCCCCAGCCTGGAGAGCCAGCTGTTCTCCGCAGCCCCTCTGGGGCACCTGGCTGCCAGCAAGGTCTGGCTCGGCAGCATCTCCAGGCTGCACAGGCAGCAGCTCAAGGGGCCACTGCTGCCAAAGTTCCACAGGGCCACGTGGCAGCAGGTGGAGATCCCTGAGACCAGCCTGTCACTGGGGCTGCACAGCTCTCGGGGCTGGGAGGGCTCTGGGAACCCAGCGCCTTCTCTGCCAGGATCCCTCTGCTTGCTCTCCCCCTGGCTTTGCGGTCTGGAGGAGGAAGGACCGAACTCTTTCCCTCCTGCCACTACCCAGCAGCACAGGGCAGAGGGTGGGTGTTGTCTCTGCTTGCCTGAGGAGAAGGCAAGGAGAGGGTGGCAGCACAAGTGGGGCGCTGGGATGGACTCGCCTGGGTTCTCACATTAGCTTGAGCAGCAAATTCAGAGCTCCGTCCAAAGTACGCGCCTGGGCCACGCTGCAAGTCACGCAAGCACGGTGCACGGCACGGTGCATGAGTGAGAGCCGGGCGTGCGCGTCCCTGGGCTGGCTGCGGGGTCCCTGCCGGAGACCGCGCTGCCTGGCACCTGGGCATCCCCAGGAGTCCTGCCTGGAAAAGGAGATAACCCCACCCAGTGCCCCAACAGTGCCGCGTAGCCGGGAGTGCGGCAAGGAAGCTCGTCCTGTCCGAGACGCTGTCCCCATCCCCCCGTACTCACGGGGCTCGTGGATGCCCGGGTAGTCGCTGAACTCCAGCACGTAGAGGTGCCGGCCCTCGACGCTGCGGCCGATGCTGTAGATGCGGGTGACGTAGGGGCACTGGCTCTGCACGCGGAACAGGGCCTGCACCAGCTCCTCGTACCGATGGTGGAGGAAGCTGAGGGCGGCCGCCCCCTCGAGCAGGAGCAGGGCTCCCACGAGGGGCCGCAGCCACCGCGCCATCCTCCCGCGGCGCTGGGCGCCCGGACCAGCTCCCAGCCCCGGCTCCCTCCCAGCCGGGAGCTTAAAGTGCAAACTCCAACCAGCTCTTTCCAGCTGCCGAGTGCCAGCCCCCTGCACCTGCGGGCGGGGGGCGGCGGG
>VZTX01005519.1:18599-70565 GCA_013400915.1 Pardalotus punctatus
CCGTCACCGACCCCTCTCGTGGGGCAAGAGCCGAGGGGGATGGGGACGGCGCCGGGGCGGCTTCGCTGCCCGCACGACTCCCGCAGCCCTGCCCGGCCCCTGCCAGCCCGGCGCGGGCAGCTCCCACCGCTCCCCCTCGGCGCCCGGTCCCGGCTCCGCGCCGCGCCTCCTCGCCTGCCCCATCTCCTGGGGAAGCAGAGGAGACACCGCCGCGGGCTCCGCGGGTCATTCGGCCCCTCTGCCCTGCCCTGCTCACCCGGCGATCCCGTTGCTCCCGGGATAAACAGAGGCAGGGACCACATCTCTCTCCCCACCACCCCCTGAGCAAACTGCTGAGCCGGGAAGGTGCAGGGGGAGGACAGAGCAACGTGGGATGTGATGCGGGAGTTGTCTGCTGAGCACGTACCATCACGGAGAGCTCCGCTCGGAAGCCTGGTATCACCCTGCCCGGCTTTGGGGGCGGGCATGAGAAAGAGCTCCAACAGGCACTGGGCAGCAAGAGGTTGCTTAACTGTGTAAAGACAAATGAAAATGTCTTGCTGTCTGCTAACAAAGGTTTGCAAACTGTTCCTGGATATAGGAGAAGGTGGTTCGTCTCCACCCCTCTGCCACCCTTACCCCAATGGGCAGCAGAAACCTCAGAGTCCCTGCACTCTGCCCACAGACGGCACATCTGCCGGAGGCAGCCTTGCTTTGCAGCCTTGCCCCAAGAGGCTAAAACTCCAGCAGCCTAGTGGCTCTGACTCAGGTATTTGGGCCCTGACACAGAGCCCAAACAGGAGCACAAAAAGCTGAAAAATTTACCATCATGGCTGGACAGACCAAGAGAAAGGCTCCCTTTGGTGAGTATGCTACTCTTCTCTGCCCAGGCCATGCTAGAACAGAGCTCCTCTGGCCATCAGTAATGGGCTGCCCAGGATACTCAGTGCCATGCCAAACTTCTTTTCCTTCAACCTTGAGGTGGATCTGTGCAGCATTGCTCTGATGTCTGTGTCAAGGGTTGCTTCACCCAGCAAAGCATTCTCTATTAGTGCTGCCCAGCACCAGTGCTTTCCCACGTGTTCTCCGCATCTGCTTGGGCTGCTGACTGTCTTTCTACCTCAGTTTTCCAGGAAGAGCAGTAGTAAAACCAGGGAGTCCCTGTTTATAGCCTCTGATGCAAACAGTACAGGCTGGTGGGCAAGGTATGTGGCTTGCCTGCTCATGGCTTGGCTTGCTCAGACTTTCCCATATTCAAATTTCTTCTGCCCCAGCCCCACAATAATGGTCCTTTCTCTCCTTGTCCCTTGGCCTTCTTGGTCATCTGCCCCATCTGCTCAGTTCCCTCTTCCCCCTGTTTTTAAAAAATACCCTTTTGAACACATGACCGGAAAAAGAAAAATATTATACATATACAAAGATAGCAGTGACCATATTAATACCTTCTAGTTAAGCCTCATCCCACCACATCCATGTTTGTCAGGCATTCTGAAAGCAGAACATGATCAGGAGCAGGAATGGCACTGCACCTGTCTGTAGCCAGGTAACAAGAATCAGTGCTGGAGGTGATAACTTCTCCCAGCACATGCAAGAAACCAAAGCAAACTGTCTGAAGCTGTGGCATGGTGAGCATGGGGGTGGTAGGACAGCTCTTTTCTCTACAGCAAGACATATCTGGTGGTATTTCACAAAGCTGGCAGCCCACACAGCAGTAGGAAATGCCTTCACCTCCTTCACATCTCTGCTCCCAGGGCTGCTGGGTTCCCGTGGAGCTGCTCTCTCCCCAGCCTTCAGCAATGAAGGCCATGTGAAAGAGTTGTGGGCAGGTTTCCAGCACTACCCAGTGTTACTTGGCAGCCAGAGAGTGCTAGGCAGGACTATAGTAAAATAGCACAAGCTATGTTTGGCCAGTTCCCCCCTCCCCTTTCCCTTCCTAGGCTGCTTTCTGTAGCCTGGGACAGCATTGGCAGAGTTGGAACTGCAGTCCAAGGGACACACGAGGAAAGCTCTCCTGTGGAGACAAGCAACACTGATGTGAGAAACAACAGCAAAAAAAGAAATGTCAGACCATTAAAACCTAAAAAGAAGCCATGGGCAAAATCTTGTGTGGGTGGAGAACACATCTCACACACTACTAGGTCTGGAGAATTAGTCAGCCTTATCCATAGCACAGGGATGGAGGCAGCCTGTTATCAGGCAGCAGGTTTAAAGCATACAAAAGGAAATAGTTTTGCACAAAAGGCACAATGAAATTACCTCACCAAAGCTAAAGTTAAATGAGTGCAAAAGAGGATAAGATGAATTTGTAGAGAACGGGGGCACCCACGGCGATCAGATCTTGAAGCAATCATTTGATCACAAATTTTCTGAGCCCTCTTTCTGGGTAGAAGAGAAGGATTATGCTGTTTCCCTAACTATCCCTCTAAATCCTCACCTACCACACAGCTGGAGATGACTGCCAGTGTCCTGCCTGTTTGATCTGACCTAGCATGGCCTTTACACATTCTAGGAAAATGACAACCTAATGAATCTTTAATCCAATAATAAATTTGGACATGTTTGAAAACACTGATGAAAGCAGCAAAAAACCAATATAAAATGTTAGAAACAGTGCGGGAAGTAAATAAAGACTTCATTTGGAAAACACAGCTAATACATCTGGGATGGATCATACTCCCCCACCCCCATCCAGATGTTCAAAACTGAAGAGACCTTGAGGCAGTGGGAGAAAGAGAGGGATCAGGAATGCTTTGTGCCACTGTGGTGAGAGAGAGGAATGCGACTATGAGCCCTGTCCCCCCATCACTGCATTGCTGATGCTCACAGGGAGCAAGGAGCTGATCCCACTGGAGCTGGCCATGGAAAGACTCCATCTGATGGGTTCGTTTTAGTTCTGGCCATATTGTTAACAAAGGAAGATTGGAAAATTTGAGGAAAGTTCAAGCTAATAGCCATAAGAATGAGCAAACTGGAGAGAGCATGCTCAAAGAAAAATAAGAACCATGACAAGCATGTTTGCCTTGGCAGAGCTATGGCTGTGGCTGCACACAGAGACACGCAGCCCCGTGAACAGGGGGCACAGGCCCACTGTCCTTCACCTGTTTGGGGGGCTGGGAATGTGGGCTGCAGTGCCAGCCTAATGCCAGTGGGGCTGCCTGGGGCAGGGAGAGGGAAAATGGGAACAGAGGAATGCCACTGTCCAGTTCACAGCAAGAGAGAACAAACAGCTTTGGGGAGGTCAGGATGAAGCTAAGGCAAGGAAGGATGTGGTTTGGGCACTAGCAGCCTTCCCAGGAGTGAGGCAACCTGTGTGAGGTGCCCAGAGCCTGGGAAGGACCACAGTGCCTTTCTCTACCAGGAGGGGATGCTACCCATCCACCAGGAACTTCAGAGTTGACCCAGGAGACCATTAAGGAACTGGCAAGAGAGGAAATCACATCTCAAGACTTTTCCATGTTTAGTGCCAGAAGCTCCATTCCACTACTGGCAAACTCCCATCTTCTGGAAAACAGCATGAAAACTCTTCTGGCATCAGTTCAGAAGTCTTTATTGTGATAAGCATACAGAGACTTGTGTGTGCATCAAAACAAAGACCCATTTCTTCAGGGCTGGGCCACAGAACGAAAACACATGGCCTTGGTGGCAGGGCCTGTTGTCCTCAGTGTGTCCTCCCCAGTCCCTCCTGAACAGGCTGTTGAGCCTGTGACAAAGCTGGCAGGCCTGCACAGCCTGCACATCCTGCCTGGCACAGAGCATGGGAAGAATTGGGGTGGAGAATGAAGGGGCACACATCCGGCCCAGAACTGCTCTTGGAGAAACTGGAAAGCCCTGGCCAGGGCCAACTCTTCAATCAGCCTCAAACTGCAGAGGTGATGGCCCCACTTCTGGGAGATTTCTTCCAAGGGGAGGCCCCAGTGCGCTTTGCTATAGGGCTGGAAAAATCAGCTGTAGCCTGTGCACAGAGGAGAGGCAGCTTTATCAGGGAGGAGAGTGAAAGGTACTCAGAGCCTGTGGTAGGGAACAGTTTTCCTACAAGAGGTAAGGGTGCTGCAGTTAGCCAGGCCCTCTCTTCTGACAAGTTCTGATAGCTCTGCCCCACACTTGACACTTGAGTATGGGAGAGCTCACAGAAGTCATCAGTTCCAGCGAGACCAAGCTGCTCTTGCACCTTGCAAGGCTATCAAATCCCTCTGCAAGGAACCTCCTCAAAAATGGACCAGTCATCGTTTGAACCCAAACTGGAGACACTCATTGCACCTTGCTGCAACACAGTTCTGAGCTTCCTAAGAGCCCAGGAGAGTTCTCTCTTCTAGGAGAGACCAACATCTGGAGTCTTGGCAGCACAGCAGAGCTGAATAGCAAATAAATATTTGCTAGACAAGAACACGTGATGTTAAAAGATGCTTTACCCAGGAAAAGCAAAATGGTACAACAGGCAGTGTCTAGAAATTAAAACCAGAAGCTATGAAATTAGAAATAAGGCACAGATAACTATCAGTGAGGCAGATCAACTGTATTAACAAGAGAAATGATACATTATTACTGGCCTATTCGGAAACTCCCTCCGCTATCATTAATGGTCTTCATGTACACAGGTTGCTCTGGAACACATATTTGAGTTGAATACAGCTGGATCAAATGCAACACAGAAGCAAAGAAATGAATGTTCATAAACTAGAACTCTTTGACCAAGGATTTTGAGTAGCCTCCATGAATAAAGTCCTGCAATAACAGGAGAAATGGGGAGAAAACAATCATAGGCTGTTCTGCGAATGTTCACATACAGGCAGTGACATGCAATGGTCTCACCCTGACAGGATGCCTCCAGTCAACCAATTCCTGGAGCCTCAGCCTGCTCAAGTGGCATGTCTGTTGTCACCTTAGAAGTTCTGATCCTGGAGAGATTGATTTATGAATGGGGTCTAAAAGTCATAAGATTTAAAAATATTGTAACATATTTTGTATTTGTCTTAGTTTGGGGCCTTTAGGTTGTGCTCAAGTCACATTTAAACCTTTAAAAACCCCAAAACTCAACCTAAAAAGTGACATAATTAAGACTGGAGGAGCAAGTGAAGATGCCAGCTGCTCACCTGGCTCCAGAATCAGGAACTAACAATATTAATACTATGGGACTTGCAATGAAGACATAAAACATTGTAAGAGCTCTTCTCCCATGTATTTGACATTTCCCTTTGACATAAATCCGTACCAGGGACCAGAACAGCAGACTGGCACAAGCTTTCTTTCTACACCGGCTTCCACACAAAGTTCTTGCATCAATTTCTGACATGTCCTAATGGATCTGCCAGTTCTCATCAGGGACACAACTAAGCAGCTGCCAGATCCTCAAGGAGGTCTCAGCAGAGGAACTGCCGTTCTGCAGGTTTTCATGCTGTTCATGGGAAGGAAGGATGCACCAGCTCACCTGGGGAGCTTTTCCAGGGCATCTATAAAGATGCTCTGCTATAAAGACCCCGTGTGCAAGAGAAGTGGCACAACGTGGGTGGGGTGTGTTGCAAATGAGGCTGTCTGGGCAGCAGAAGCAGTTTGGACCATGTTTCTCCTGCATGCCCTCCAGCCATGACCAAAACTACTGTTCATCTCTCATCCACCTATCTTTGCTGCAAACAACAGAAGGAAGACTGCATCCCCAGCTGAATTCTGACATCACAGTGTATTTGCAGATGAAACAAAAACTGGTCAACAGACTCACAGCTGGTGGATTGTCATTTGATGGTTGAACTGGATAAGTTGCTTGGGGGAATATTCTTTGAACAGCACATGTTTCAGTAGAGCCACATGGAAGGCAAAATGGCTCATATTGAGAGACAATGATGTATGATGTGAGACAGAGGCTGTTCTGAAATGCAGTGACTGGGAAAAAAGACTGAGTTGCAATAGTCCAGCTGGACTTAACAGCCTAAAAAGTTTCTGTTAAGTGAACAGACCTGGACCAAAGACATATGAATGGGGAACATAAAGTATAGATCAAAACCAGATATATACACTATTAGTGACTGTACTACCACTCACTGCTGAAAACGGTGTCCAAGTTTCAGAAAGATGTAAAATTTTTAAAAGAAGTGGAGTCGAGAGCTACAAGTGATGTCAGCACAGAGCACTTTACAGATTGAAAACCAATCTATTTCGTATGATATAATGACAACTTGCAAGCACCAACAAGGAAAAAGGGATTTTAATAGCTGAGTTACTCAGTCTTTTGGAAATGGGCAGAACATGATCCAACAGAAGCTGAAGCCAGCTAATTCAGAGCAAAAATAAGACACAGGTTTTTGGAAGAACAATGATCTGCCCAAAGATCTTAACACAGGACAGGGCAGATTTTTCCCTTACCTTTAGGTCCTTCAATATATTAGGGCTTCTACTTCCAGGCATGAAGTAGAAATAACTGGGTGACATTTTCCGGCCTGCACTGTGCAGAGGGGCAGGCTGGGAGAGCTCTGTGTCTGTGCTTGCCTAAAGGAGAAGGCATTATTGGGGTTGCACCTCCTGACCCCCTCCACACTGCCTACACCTTTGCTTGAGGAAACAGGCAAAGGTCTGTGTTTGCTATGCCTTTCTCTCTACAATATCTGCTTTTTTCTGGCCTCCACATTTACAGGTCATTAGGAAAAGGGATTTCTGAGATTTTGTGGGAGGTAGACAGGCACCAGTGGTTTCTGAATGTTTTTACAAAAATGGATTTCTGACTTACCTCTCTTTTTTTTGGACCGAGAAATGGAAAAATGGAAGAAAGTAATTTATAAACTCAATCAGTGGCATTGTCCTAGTTGTCTGCTAGAAGATGGATTGCAGTTATGTGCACTCAGAAGCCCTGGGCCTTATGGCCATAGGGTATGAGGGAAGGAAAGGCAAATCTTCACTAATTTTGCTGGTGGAAAGAGTGGTTCAATCTGTGCACACTCCTGCTGGTTAACTCCTGCCAGCTGCCTATAGGAACAGTACCTAATAAACATTTTCCCTAGATTGGAGTGGGTTCTGTTATCAGCACAGTGACCCTGGATTGCTTTAGTGGCTCTGTACCTGAGGGCACGCTGATCACACCGGAGTCCCTGCAGGCATAAGCAAACACGACTGGCCAAGGAACCTGGGCCAGTACAAGCTGTTTCTACAAAACCCAGCAATGCCTGGCTGGGAACTTGTGGCCTGATGTACCTTAGGGATGTGGGAATATCTCAGTGCAACAGTGAGCCAGCTTTGGTCCAGCAACAACATCAGGAAGACGTGGGAAAAAGGCCTTTTGCCACCTGCAAAAGGAGCTGACAGCCAACGGAGCCCAGCTAAGGGCTGATGACCACCAGCACGCTCAGTTTCTTCATCCTCATCCCTTCTTTTCCCAGAGTGCTGTTTGGGACCCCAACCCACCTTCAGGGGCCAACCAGGTGCAAGTGCAGTACCCAGCTGTAGAGCTGTGAGAGCTCAGGGCGCAGGGAGGAGAGCAGAGGTGTGCTGGTGCAGAAAGGGCTCTTGGGAACAGCTTCAGTGGAGAAGGAGCAGGATCACCCTGTATGTGATAACTCCCAAGAGCTCAGTGGGGTGTGTGACCCTGAGATAACCCTTGCCAGGAGCGCTGGCTCCCAAAGATTGCTGCCACTTTTCTCTTTGTAATACTGTGCACAAGGCAGAAACCAACAAGCAGCAAAGTTTCGTTGAATGAAAGTACGACCCATTCAGGGAGGGGACACCAGCTTGTCTGTCCTTGGCAGAAAAAGGAGGTGAGCCTGATGTCCCAACATCTGTCAGTGCAAGTGTGATTCAGAAGAAATAAATGCCCTTGTTGTACAGTCAGTAGCTTCAGTGAGAGGGACTCTGCAGTACAGACTGCTCTGCTGGGGTCTCCTAGCCCTGAGCAGCCAGGATGACATGGCTCCTCTCCCCTCCAGGTTCTTCCTAAACAATCCCCTTCTGGAGGCACTTGGGCTTGTGGAGGAGAAGCCAGGCGAACAGGAGCACGGACACCAGCACGAGGGAGCACAGCACCATCAGCCCCACGTAGCTGCTGTGGGAGAGAGGGGGCCCGGCTGGCTCCTCGGCAGGGATCATGTTGGTCAGGTTCAGCATGTAGCCCAGTGTCCAACCTGCATCACTGCTGCCGATCTGAAACAGGAGAAGATCAGGGTCAGTGCTGGGAGGTGCAGGGGCTGCCCGTGGCATTGCTGGGGCAGTGGCACCCCTGGGGTGAAAGGGCCAGACTGCGCAGCAGAGGCTGCAAAGAACTGCGGGGGTAGAGCCCTCCCCACCATGAAACACACCTTTCCAAGGAAGTGGATCACTTGCCAGTTATTTTCAGTGAACTCATAGCCATTTTCCAGGAGGGAGAGAATGTAGGCTCCGGAGAAGCAATATTCACTCAGGTACTTTTCTTTGATGTCGTGATACTCTGTCTTCACCTAGGGAAGGAGGCAGTCACCAGACTGTTAAAAACACCTTCCCACTGCACTAGCTTGTGCCTGAGCATCCACTGCAGGTGCTGGGGGGGATCTTCCCCATCTTTCTTGCTTTGGAAATCAACCCCAGCCATTTATCCTACAGGATAGTATGAGCAGCCCCAGTCTACTGCTACAAACAGTGCTCACCTCTTGCCAAGGCCGGGCACAGAAGCTCTCAATGGTGCTCGTCACTGTGTTCAGGGCAAGGGGGTTTGGTTCGCTGGTCAGGTTCAAAAAGTTCATCACAAAATAGAAAGCAGAAAAAGCCTGAGGAAGAAAGATTCTTTTAATCTGACTGGGCCTCAGCATGAGCAGAACAGCACAAATCCCAGAAAAGAAAATGAATTTATTTATAGAAAGAAAAATATAAGGAGCAATATCACACACCCAGAAGAGCAGGAATATTTTCAAGAGTGATGCCATTTTGAGGCACACCCCTCAGAGCTGCTGAGGGATGGAGGTAGGAATTATGGCATCCAGACGATCTTCTGTGAGCTCTCTCCTTTACGTGTGCCAGTGGCACACAGTGGACGCTGACTGCCATCACAACCATGATCCCATTTTGGCAACTGAGTGAGATGAGTGTGCAACCAATATCACTACGAAGAGCAGAGGTGATGGTCTGAAAGGTCTGTACAGAGCCTCATCATACAATCCAAGGTTCAGAAAACCCATCTCTGACCATGGCCAGTAGCTGATAGGTAGGAGGCAGCTTATGAACAGGGCAAGGGTGTATTAGCAGTTCCCTGGAAAGCCTCACAATCACTGAGGTCCTCCAGCTCCAGGACTGATGGTCAGCATGGTGTCACACATAACATGTTCAGAGCATGCACTGTCTCCTCATCATGTCTGGGAAACAGACAGGTGAGCTGACTGGTTTCAGTAGCACTCAGAGGGTGAATTTCAGCTCTGGGTGAATTTCAGGTCTGGTGCCACCACTGACCTCAGGAGACAAGGTTTGCAGGAGCACTGTTCCTGCCTGCAGCAGGCTCTCTGGTGCTGGACATCAGGAAGGACAGCTTAAAAATTGAGTAAATAGAGCACCCCAAGGTGATGGGTTAGAATGGGAACAGTGCAGTACTAGTAGGCCAGTATGTATTGGGGTAGCTCTTAACATGCCTGTTCTCACAGCAAGGGCAGCACTGCTTTTGTAGTTACGTGTCCAAAAAGCCATCTTGTAAATTATTTCATGCCTCAGTCATGAAGAATACACTCTAGCATTACTCTGAATTTCTGCTTTTCTGACATTCTGGATTATAAAGAGTAGAAGAATGTAAAGACTCACCCCAAAGTCCCCTTGTAATGGAGGTAGGTATATCCCATTGAAGGAGCAACTGGAGTAAGGACAATTGGTTTTGTTGAAGAGTTTCTGGATGTTTTCTCGGCACTTTCGATAGTCCCCCTCTCCCTCTATGTACAGCTGGTTGAAAGGTAATTGCTTTTTCTTGTCTGATGTGCAAGGGTTTTTGTAGAAGTCACTTATATTTATAGTCCTCTGATAACCCTGGTGAAAGCATGGGTCAAGGAGACTGCTGCTCTCCATGGTCTGAAAATAAAAATCAATCCAAGCTGTTACACGTTGTTCTAGAGCAACACCCTGAGAAAGAGCCACAAGGAAGGGTGGCACTTGTCACAGTACATCACATCCATGTGCACACAGAAGGTCAAAGGGGTGAGGATGGCTTAAGACAGTGGCTGTGCTGGGGAAAATGTGTGTACTGCCACAGCCTCCCTGTAGGACACTGGGCAAATTACTTTAAGTCACAGTTTGTGAAGCTGATGTTGATTTGGGTATCTCAGAGATGGTAAAATGTCACCTCCCCTGAGTACTTCTGTTAAGTGCAGTTCTCTTACTATCCCACAGCCAAGATTCAAGGCATCTCAAATTGGTAGCACTTTTGAAAGTATTGACTGTCACCTCTTTGGGCATCTCATACCCAGTCTGTATGGAGGACAATGACATTTCCCTCATCCAGACTGAGAGATGAGCTGGGACACAGCAACTTTTACAGCACCAGTTTCCCAAAGCAGGTGTAGATGTACTTGCCTGTAGGTCCCTGGCCAGTTTCTGTTGCAGAGCCTGGTCCTTCCCATAGCAGAGAAAGCTGTGTGTGTACACTTGGTAATCCTTGCCATAGAGACGGAAGTAGAGCTGGTTCTCTGGGGACTCAGAAGAGAGGTCCTTTGATACAAAGGTAATCTGTGTTGAGGCTCCTCCAAGATCTAGTGCTCCTGATGTCTCACTCAAGGATTTCAGGGTGTGTAGAAGCCTTTTCCAGCCAGACTTGGGGGGGAGGGGGGGAAGAAATTAAAGTAAATCAGATATATCAGGCATGAAGAAGATTTATTTTGGAGAAATGAAAAAGAATAAGAACTATGAGGAGAGAAGCAGAAGCACAGAACACAGAAAACATGGCAAGTCCTGGAGGGGGCATGAGATGAGAGCTGGAACAAGACACAAGAAGGATGCAAGCTTGTAAATACAGAAGATGGATCATGTCCAAGTGTTTGCATGAGGTCAAAGAATATTAAATCCAATACCATTGTTATGAGAAAAAACAGTCCACTTACTGTTTCAACTCTCAGAATATTTATAAGCTCAATAGGAAAGAATCATAGTCAAACTTTTCAGAAACAGAAATATTTTAGATCAGGAAGTGTTAGAAGGATGCTGTACCCAAGCAAAATTATTGAAGATGCTGGTGTTTTATTTCAGTGCTGAAACCTGACTATAGTGGTGCATCCTGATACCACTAAGTATCAAGATGTACTCACAGCAGCTGCTGAGGCAAGATGTGCAGCTTCCTGATCCCTGGTAAGTGGCTTACATGGGAAGATAGGGCCTGTGACACCTCCTTGCTAGGCTTACAAAGTGCTGCAAGCCCATGATTCAAATGTATTTGCTATTGATATATTACCTGCTTGAAATTGCCCAGAAGGTAGTTAATGGTGATCCATCCATAGGCTCCTTCTTCCTGACCAGTGATGATTCTGGCACCCTGGAAGTTGAAGGGAGCTAAGCGTAGTGTCTTTTCTACTGAGGACAAGACTTTGTCAGCTGCACTTTCATTCTGCAACCTGGATGAATGGAAGAAAGGCTAGAGTGACTCTGGCTGACAGCTCTCAGTAGCCTATGTGCTTCATTCTGAGTAGGCAGGCTGAAACTCCCCACCAAGCGTTAATTATAAGAGAACAGTCATTCGTATGGGTCATCCAACTCTAACTGGCCATGTCCCTCTCTGTCACACCTTGACAGCACAGCTGCCACCAGCTCTGATGCTTACAGACCCTGCAGCTGAGAGTGGTAGGTACTTGGAGCAGAGACCAGAACTCTTGTTCTGTAGCATGTATCCTGATAGGAATTGTACTGTGGAGACTCCACTCACTCTTTACTGTCACTGTTAGAGAAGAAATCCAGAAGGTATCCCCAGGGAGATTTCCCAGGCAATATATACCTAACATCAGATCCATGTGCTAGCCAGGCAAGAGGTCTAGGGCACCCTCATAAATATCACATATTG
Organism: Pardalotus punctatus; assembly: GCA_013400915.1. Classification (NCBI taxonomy): domain Eukaryota; kingdom Metazoa; phylum Chordata; class Aves; order Passeriformes; family Pardalotidae; genus Pardalotus; species Pardalotus punctatus. The sequence continues at coordinate 30,550 of VZTX01005519.1, forward strand.
TAATTAAAGGAGGATGTGATTATAAAGTTACCTTGGCCTCTGACAGACCTCTGTGGGGAGTTGCAATATGGTTGAGCCCAAAAATCCTGGATTAGACCTAATACCAGCCTGTGGGGATATTTGAGCATCCCTTTGTTGTGGGGGGTGTCCAGACATCAGCTTGGGCACTGCTGATCCAGTGTCTCTGCACTGCATAGGGATGCAGAAGATGATGGAGGGTTGGAGTGAGTGGGCAAGCAAGGGAAAAGCCCAGGGGAATTGAGTCTCAAGAGAGGTCAGCAGCAGAGGAGGGGATCTGGGCACAGTGTGAGCTGGCAGTGTGCCCAAGGACTTTTCCTGAGAGGCCCCCACTGCCCATCCATGGCTATCCCAGGTGCAGCGCTGCAGGAGAGGGTGACAAGCCCTGCTGTACCTGAGAAGCCGCATGCCAGCAGTTGCTCCGAGGTAGACGGGTGTCTCTTTGTGCTGTGCTGAGGGAATCACCTCTTTTGCTCGTTGTAGGCACTTTGCCAGAGAGGGACCTGCCTCCTCTGTGGCATGGGAGTAACCTGAGATCCCAGGGCCTGCAAGAAGTAAAGACACTTGCTTGTTCAGACTCCAAGCGTAACCCCAGAATGCTGCCATGAGCAGCAGGCAGCAGTGTCAGAGTCAACCACCCCATTCCTGTGGAGCTTTAGAAATCCTACAGCACAAATCCTATGGGGGGCTGGTCACAGTGCCCAGCATCTGCCACCCTTTGTCCACCAAGCAGGCTATGACCTAGCAATGAGGGCTGAGACAAACCATTTCTTTAGCATGCCCTGAACATCTGCAGTCTCTTCTCTGAGTCTGCCTGGGTGTACCCTGGATCTGTGCCTGAAAATCCCTGACCCTTCTATGCTGGCTCCTCCAGGGGCAGATGCTGTCATTTGTTTGTGTATTTTATACTCACTCTGCAACACTGGGTGTTTTGTAGCTATTGCCTCTTATGCTAACCCAAGGAAAAAAGTCATTGTCCCTCTCTGCCATGTGTCCCCTGGTTCCCTGGCCTGCCCCAGGACCAGTGCCTGCATGGCAGCAGTGGAGCCCCACTTGCTCCAGGTTGCTGTATGCTCAGTGGGGTTGCTGTATGTGCTGTGGGGTGCTGCAGTGCTGAGCAGCTATCCCAGCAGCTTGATAACAGTAAGGCTTTCCCCTGCACTGTAGAGGCCTGAAAAGACCCCAGGCAGGTCTGACAACATCTCTGGTCCCCTCAGAATGCAGCAATCCACCATGGTCCTTGTTGTGTGCACACCTGGGCTTCATTTATGCCTTCCTAAATCATGCAGTATCTATACAGCAATTAAGTACAATAAAAAAATAAACCATGGCACACATAAATTCAGCAACCTTGAGCCACAAGCCCAGTGCATAGCTTGCACAGAAGCCTTGAAAAAGAGCAAACCATGCTCTCCCCTCTCACAGCCTTCATCAGCATTTCAGCAAAAGTGCATGCAGACATTTTTTTTTATTTAAGTACATTCTTTGGTGTAGTTCTTTCCAGAAAGCAATTACTTCCAAACATCCTAAAAACAAAGGAAAAAGTGGATCTATTTTTCTCCCTGGAAGGTCAGGGACATACCGCTCCCCATAGGAAGCAGTGGGCTATACTTTAAATCACAGATGTAACACTGTTCCTATGATTGGCCTCTTCCTCTAGATTTCTCCTCCCCCACCCTTTTATTACATTATTTCTTCTTCATCCCATTCCCTTTCCCTAGCTCATTTTTCTCCTCTTACCTTCAACTTTACACACCTCCACCTGTTTCACCACCCCAGTGTCGTTCTCCTTCTCTGCTGGCCACTCGTACACGTAGAGGTTGGTGTGGGACGATCCCGCATCCAGCACAATCCCATACTGTGGGCAGAACAGAGCCGCTGTCACACCTGAGGCACCAAACCTGACCCCGTGTGTGCTGGCATCTGCACACAGGGCACCAGACACACACAGCCCATCTGCCTGGCAACTGCGGGAATGTGTGTTAATTAACAAATTAAGCTCTTCTCTGTAGAGCTTCAGTGCAAAACTTCCCTCATAGGACATGGGAGCAGAGAAACTGCAAAGTCGGGACTGGTTACTAAAGAGATGATTCCCTGTGAAGCCATCACTGGTATTACCACAAAGATGTAAAACAAGATGCTGAGGTGCATGGAGCCAGAAAAAGAGGTTAGACAGACCCAGCAAGGGCAGCAACATGTCCTTGAGGACTGTGAACCCCTAACCACCCAGCTTGTTTTCCTCTAGGGCTACCAGCTTGTAATACCTTAATATTCTTCGGAAGTGGCTGGTTTTGGGTCACTGCTACAGCAATTAAAGCAATTACAGCCAAAGTAGAGAGGAATCCCAGGATGAGTAGAATTGTTCTTGTCGAGGACATCTTTGGTTTGGTACCTGTGACTAGAACAGAAAAAGTATCCCATTAGCCCACCTTAACTCACACCCCAAAGGCATTCTTTTGGCATGTTCCTCCACTCCCTTTCCACCATGAAGCATCTGCCTTTGCCCATCAGATTATGAATGGTCTGTGTTTGCACAATTCGCACAATGTGATTATAAATCACACACTCTGCAGAACTTGTACCACTCTAATTCCTTAAATGTCACAGGCATATTTGGGATAACCTATCTAACAAATTAAGATTTTTGTGGTTTAATATACATGGTTAGCAACAGAATTCTGTAAAAAAGGCCATTTATGGCTGATGAAAATAATTCACAACCAATATGTCATTCGAGCTTTCAGAACCAATATACATATACCTGCATCTGTTAGTGGCTAGCATGATGCTGTCTTTCACGTTTCCCTGCTTTGGATAATCCTTCATGTATCCCACGGTCAAAATCTCATTTCACAACTTAGACTTGGCCAGTTCTGCAACTGTTTAATAAAATACCATCTGTGACTCAACCTGCTCTGCATCTTCATGCCAGAACTTGGGTTCCAGAGGTCTCCAGACCTCTGCACCCAGATCAATGCTCCAAATCCATCCTGGCACTTCATGTCATGCATGTAAATATGAAAAGCCTTCAAGTTCTGTTCAGGGTCAGCTTCTAACTGCTCTGGTTTTATGTGAGAGCGGTCCCAAGTTCCATAACTATATAGTGTTACCTGACCTTACAAGTGACCCGAAATCCTCAAGTTATTTTCAGAAGTTAACCCGAGTGAAAAGTAGCAATGCACTACTGGAAATCTCTAACTACAGAAAAATAACACCTTCTTAGAGAAAATGGAACCCGAAAGTGCCAGAAGAGCTTGCTTTGAAGATGCTGCAGACAGGCCCATTGGGAATGTAACACTGACCTGGAGCTCTGTGCTCCCTCTCACGTGTAAATCTGCAGAGGGTAGCTGTGAAATTTGGAAGCTTGTAACGCTTACATTTTGTGAGTGCCTGTTAGAGGCTCAGTGTGCTTGCCAATATCTCCAAGAATGCAGCTTAAAAAAATAGTCTAGTGCACATACCAGACAGCAGGAAGTAAGAATGTATTTTATCCAACATTATTCAAAACCGCCCCAGAACTCAGGGCTTGAAGTGATTAGAAAGAGCAGAGCGGGACAACTTGGAGACCTTCCTTCTTATTGGAGAGAGTAGTTGGCTCAGGTTATGATAGCACTGAGCATGTCTATTGAACAAAAATTATTTTAACACTAGAAAAATAAATAAAAACAGATGCTATAATGTAAAATTATCTGCACAGTATAGATATGAAGTTAGTGTGCTTGAAAACTGAAACTGCTGCTGACAGTTGCTCAGTACATCCACATAATTATTGTCACCCTTACTCTGAGATCTTGTCTAGAGGCAGCCATGAACGGATTTATTAGTGTTTGCTGTCACAGGAATGAAGGATGTGTGACTTTGCACAAGTTCTAAGATTTTCAAATTTCCTGTTGTGATGGGTATTGTCAGCCTGCTGTATCTTTTCAGCTGCCACACTCTGAAAGTACCAGCACTGGCAGCAAAGCAGGAATATTTTTCTCACTGTAATGGACCATCCCAATTATCAGCTAGAAATTCCTTGTCTGTAAACAGAGGCATAATGATAATTTTCTGCATCCCACCTGTAGCCTGAAATTAGTAATTTTTTTTTTTTCCCCAAGACACATTGTATTCTTAACCCTGCATATGAGTTTTGCCTGAATTTTAGTTCAGTAGCATAAGCACTTTTCAGGACTCTGGGGTTTGTAGATAGGTGACTTCATTGCTGTATCCAATATCAGACCATCCATCTATGTGAGCTCTAATGCTACCAAGGAGTATTTTATTGAAATGCTTCATACAAGAAAAGGTACAAGTTGATAAGCATGATCCAGAAAGTAGCATAACGAAGTAATAACCTTCCAAAGAGTACTTAAAGTGTACAGACTTCAATACTTGACAGACTAGTTTAAAAAAGACAGGCTTACTTAAAAAAATCCAAACAAAAACCAAACAAAAAAACAACACTGCAAATTCATCTAAAGAATTCAATGTAGTTAAAATTCGCTTGCTCTTTGTTCAGGAAGGTGAAGTATTTCAATAAGTTCCCTTTTCTGTGCACTTGGTTACCTCCATCAGCTCTAGGTGTAATTGCAGGTTCTGAGGGGCTAAAGAATTAACTTATTCCAGTTCCTTTGAATTTCACATTCACACTGCTTGATGTCGTGCAAACGCTCCTCAGTGTCCACCAAGTGGAGCAGTACTTGACTGATTGCCAGGCTACAGGATTTTCCTTCCACTAGCAGTTTTCCCCAGCTAAAGATAAAACAGACATGATCTTCTGTCTCTGTGCCCAGTCAGAATCCAAATAGAGACAGATCTCTACCCTTTGTCTCATACTGCCCACTGTGTGCAGTGACTAAAACATCCCGTAGGGCCATAAGTAGGCTTAGAAATGATGCTGCTCCTTTTCTCTCAGAGCTCAGAGCCGCTTGGTGCTGGAGCCCTGCCCAGCTGCACGGGCATTGAGCACTCTCCAGATGTTGGAGCACAGCCCAGCTGCTCAGGCATCTCTGTCTGTTTCCAATTTTGGTCTCTTTGCTTTTTTGTAGGGGCTGCCTACCACTGGTTCCATCCAGTGATGGCCCCAAGACATAAACAGATCTAACATCCTTTCTGTCTCCAAGACAGAGAGCTGGGAAGGATGTTGTCAGTCACTCCAGGTAGCAGCAATTTTGCTGCGGAAACCCTGTTGCTCTTAATGAATAACCAGGAAGGACCACACCAGCGTGGGAGGCAGCTCTGTGTGAAGGCAAGGAAGCAGATTTGACTCTTGTGTCTTCCAGAGCTCAAAACGAAGAGGAAATGGCCCCTCCAGCCAACACTACACTGAGTCACTGGCACCTCTGCGTGCCAGAAGATGTCACTCATGGCCAAGGCTGACCATCTTCAACTCTCACTAAACAAGACTTAGTAACAAAAGGAATCAGGCAATCAGCTACTTTTAGGCATGCCATAAGGAGAGATTAAGGCTCGTTTAAGGACTGACATTAGAAACATCAGACAGAAAAGATGCTGTGCATAGACCAAAGCCATACTTGGTTCAGACAATCTCACTGTGACCCATAATCTCTAATAAACACAAATATTTTTGTAAGCTCTGACTTAGCATAACAGATAAAGCTGATGTTTGATCTTTCCTTTGGATGTTCATGCTCAGTCTGTTACAGAAAGGATCACAAGAGGCCATCCCTCTTCCACTGCACAAGTGCCACACTGACACAGACAGTTCCCACCATCACCTTTATCCTCTCAGCACTCCTCTGTATGGTCAGAAACATTCCCATTTTCAACCTTAATTTATTTATTGCCAGTCTATTCCCTCTGCCTGTCTTCCACTTCTATCTCACAACTTCTGCAATGCTCAGTCCTGCAGGAATTTATTCTCTTCGTCAGTTTGTAAGAAATGATCCTTTCTGGATTTTTGTCTTTTCCAGCCTTTTGTGCCCTCCTGAAGAGTCCAGCATAACTTTTCTGCTTATAGAATTACTTGCTTATACTTTTCTTGAGCATTCAGACCAGAGCTGCAAGGAGACTGGTCTTGCACAATAATGAGCCCATTCCACAGATGGAGATGATACTATCCCAGCCTAAATGAAGTGAGGTGGTGACCTGCACTGCCTCTGAACTGTGGTCATCTACCTTCACAGGCAGTGCTAAGCCAACCCAGCACCTCTTGTGCAATCTCAGCAAACCCACGCAGGAGAGAGGGACTCTGGCAAAGCAGTCTGGGCACATTTTCTCACTGCAGGAGTTTGTGTCTGTGGAGTTCTACTGGCAGTGCTGGCAGGGAAAGGGCATGGAGCAGTCAGTGCTGCTGTTCAACATGGAGAGGGGACACACCTCATCTTCCTGGTGAGTGAAAATGAGATTTCAGTACTCATGAAATTTTTCAAGCAGAATTCACTGAAAAACTCACTGATTACTCTGTGAGGTTTCTGAGCTTGCATCAGGATTTGATGCATATGGCCAAAAGGCACTCCTGTCTTCACTCACTGCAAGCAAACATCTGAGTGCATAAACACTCAGAAGAGCCACACTTCTTCATTTATCAAGCCTTTTATGAAATCTTCCCTGTCCCCAACTGACTTCTTACTCATTCTTCATCTGCCTTTTTCATTTAAACATACTCGTATCCAAGTTACCTAGGAAGACTTTGCTGCAAAGTAATGTAAACCACCTGTTTCAGGCCAGCATGTTGGAAAAGTCTTTTCTTAGGCTGTCAAGAGGCTCAGGTTTATCTTAGAATTTACATACAAGCACATATACAGTAAGTTAATGGCTTTGTTTAAGGGGGTTTATTTCAAAATATCAGGGCAAGACACTCATCATGCTGAAATTAGAATTCAAGCTCCAGATCAGGATTTTATATCACTTTTTACAACTGTTACATGGAACACTGTGGGAGACTCTGTTCAATTATTCATATGGCAAAGATTGTGGCCTAAATACTGGTGTGTTCTCTGCCCCTCCCCGTGGTGCTTTGTAGAATAATAAATACACATTTACTGGATTATATTTTGCCAGATGAAATACTTGTAAGTGCTGAAGTACAAACATTGAAGTGTCAGTGAAACCGATAATCCAAACAGTATAATGGGTTTTTTGGATGCTGTCTTTCAGAGACATTTGATACTGAAATCAGACAGCCCTACATGTCTCAAAACCCAGATTCCTCTGAATTTAGGCTATGCAGCTTGGCAGCTTGAACTGTCCCATGTGCATGCACACCTGTGCATTAGTGAGCTGGAAGATAAGGAGTGTGCCTGTATCTGAGATAACACCAAGCACACTGACACATAGGGCTGGAATTGAAAATAAATCTGACAAACAGGGAGAGCCTGGTGAAAACATCTAACTCACTTAAGGACGAGAGCAATTACAAGTAGGTAAGAGCCATCACCCAAAGACAGTGTGGTGAGCAATCTGTTAAGTAGCTCTTCCAGAGAAAACATTATTGCAGCCATAGCAGTTTATATTCATCTTTCCCTCCATATAAAGCTGGTAAATCCTCCTGTGAGGTTCTATGACCAATTTTGGACACTGCCTTTCAGGAAAGATGTAGACCACTTGGAGAAACTCCAGAAGAGAACAAGAAAGATAACAAACCTAAAAACTTGACCTATGAGGAAAGATTGAAGGAACTGGATTTTTAAGTTTGGAAAAAAAGAAGAGCAAGGGAGACTTGTTAGCTGGCATCAGAAAAATGACATTTCTATCTGACAGTGCTGATCCCACCTCAGGATGAGGGTGGCTCCTGGACTTTCTCCCCGTTCTGTTTCCTTGGTTCAGAAAGCAGTCAGCAAAAAGATTCACTCATAAGCTATGCTGTCAGCAAAGGCCAGTGCAGTGCACATGCTCTCCCTGTGGGATACAGAGGCAGTCATATAAACGTGCTCCCTCATTTGCCCAACAAAGCTCCAGGTTTCATTGAGACATAATTCAGCCATGGCAAGCACCCTGCTATATGCTATCCATGCATACAGCGCTGCTTGGTGTGGGAGTACCTCATCCTTTTGCTGATTTTACTGTTGTGGCTGGGATGCAACTCTGGGAAATTGCACAAGACATATTGAATGAGCCCTGTTTTCCTGGAAAAAAGAAAAGCACGTGGAAATCCTGGAGAGCTGGTGGGTGCTAGAGGCAGCAAAAGCTGAGCAATGGCAGCAAGAGATGGATACAAAGGAATGGGCAGCACACAGCCCCTCCTCTCCCTTCCACAGCTGCCCACAGCACAGAGGGGCTTTGTGCCGGGGCAGCTCCATGGCCCTGCAGCACAGATTTACTGCTGGAGAGGTGATATCCGAGGTTTTGGGCACGAGCCCCAGCACCCAAGCCTGCCACACCAGCAAGTGCCCCATTCACCCTGTGCCCAAAGCAGGTTTCCCTGTCAGGGACCTTCCCAGGGGGCAGTGCTGAGGATGGCGCTCAGTGTCCCTGGCTCTCTGCAAGGCTCTCACACCCCCTGGCACCTTGGCCTCACAGCCCATGTCTCTGGTGTTACACCCCAGCCCCACCAAGTTTTCCCAATTCCTGCTCACTCTCTCTGCATTTTCCGATATTTTTCTGGCTTACATCTCAGCAGTCAGACCAATATACTCAATATTCTTAAATACAACCAGCAAGTGGCAGGATGCTGCTGACACAATGACCTTTAGACAGTTATTTTTCACATTTATATGGTGTTTGCTGGACTTCTAAGCCTATACCCTACTTGTACTCATACTAATTTCTTCAGGATTCTCACATCAAAGAGGTTTTACAAATCAGAAAACTGTTATCAGTTACATCAGTGTCCTGTCAGAAACCTCTGGTATTAATTTGCTACCAGCCATCAAAGCTGTATTTTAACAGGAGAAGATTTATTGCTATTACCCATAAAGCTTGAAGTTTCATCAGAAAATATCCAGTGAGCTCAAGGGGGCTTCCCCTCTTCCCCGGTTTACCAGCTAAATTATTGCTTGAATATACCTGACCATTACATGATGTGAAGGCATTTGTTTGTGTTTCTGAGGGGAAAAAAAAAGATTCATCAAGCAGACACCTTTTCAGCTTAGTCATTATTGATGTTTAATACACTGACTTGCAAACGCCCAGTGGTGCTGCCAGGCTTCCTCTTGTGCTCAAGATTCTTACATATCTTTTTTTCTCTTCTTAAATCTCTGGCCATGATTTTTTCCTTATGCTTCTTTTGACCATCCTTTACACTTTCCAACTTTAAATTTGCACTGGTTTTATCTTCCTTTTTTGCCTCTGAATATGCATCTTCAAGAGATTTTTCTATTTTTTAAATTAACATAACTTTGAACAGTTGGATTATGCCTTTTGTGGAATAAAATAAGAAGTGAATGGGCTGCTTCTTATTAGTATTCTTATTTTCACATTTTAAATACTCTGCTGATTCAGCTCAAGTATTTTTTATTTTTGATGTTACTTCTTTTAAGGGCTACTAGACATTGTTGACACTGAATAAGTGTGGATTACTTTTATAATAATTCAAAACTCTCAAAACTCTTTTTCTTTTGAGACTGGGGCCAACATATATTTCTTTTGAGGTGGAAGTAAGGCATTGCAAATTGTGAGATAGTCACCCTCAGCTTTGAGAAATTGCCTTGTCTCTCACCAAAATCCACCATCATATCAGCTTTTCTCATCCCTATACAGACAGCTGTGCCCTTCTCTGTCTCCAGCATCCTGGCTGGTAATGAGTACTAACCTTCACCTGCTTTGGTCCCTTGCTCCCAGTTCAGCCCCAGGCAGCTGTTGTGTACAACTATTTAATTATTGCAGCTAAAGACAGCAGGACCACTGCTGATATTGGAAGATAGGGCATGTGTGAGTCACATCACTAACCCACCCTTCCCTGTGTCCCACCAACCAGCCACACACAATTTACCATGAAGAAAAGAGAGGAAACAGCCTCCAGAACAACCACTCCCCTCCTCTAACACCCACATTGGGGCAGCGAGTTCAGAAACTTCCTGGAGAACAAAAAGTTCTGAGCTTTGTAAAAGCTGCTACGCCCCATAGGAGGGTCTGACAGGGAATGACCGCAGAGAAAACAGATCCAAGACCCTGCAACACGCTCTGCACCCAGCACGCTTTGACACCCAGTGGTGTCAAAATACAGCCCCCAGCAGCCACCAGTTTTCCTGGATGCCCTCTCCACTGACAACCTTTCCTGCCTTGAAGGGGCTGCCAAGCCTCTCACCACACCTCAAGGATGTTTTTCTCTGAACTGTAGATTCCTGGGATCACCTTGTGTGTTGAGCAACATTACTGCTTTCCGGGGCTCACTTCCCTGCTTTCCAAAATAAACAGCACAGCTGCCCAAAGCGCCACATGTCAGCAAGTGGAGTCACTGCCTGTGCTGCTCAAGGATTTCTGCACAGCAAAGCAACCAGCTTTTCTCCTGAAGTTTCACTTCCCGTTCTGGACCAAAAACCATTGGAGACCGATCTCAGACACACAAACACTGCTCCAGGCTGGTGCAGAATCAGCAGAGCCACGGGCAAGGCCCCTGGAGGATGATGCCCATTCCGCAGCAGCCCTGCATGTGAGTGCATAACTTAACTGTGCCTGGGATTTTGCCTATACCCAGGTTGTGCCACCCCTCAATAGTGTGATTTCCAGCACAGGTGTTTGATCTCTCAGAGGAGCATATCTCAATCCTGTAAGGTACCCAGTGAGTTTTTCCTCCCTTAACATGCATAGCACCCATTTGCAGCAGAGAACACTGTAGGCACCTTCCCTTTGCAACTAATCCTAGCAGAGGAAGCAAAGGCCCCTCGCTATTCAGGCAGGGCAGCATCCCTGCTGCCTCCTTTCAGCAGGCCAGGGTTAGGGCTGCATGCATTAGAAAAGATAGAACTCTGCTTAAACACTTCCCAACTCACACATTTACCTCCAGCTGCCAGCACTGCTATTGCCACTCCTCATTGCAAAGCACAGGACAAGGAAGAGCTGGAATAGTTCCCTTCTCTTGCTGAGGAGCACATCCACTGTCCAGGCCTTATGGAAAAATATACTGATTTCTCAGAGGTCAACTTTAATAGCTAGGATTCCCACAAACCATAAGGAGAATTCAACTCATGATATTTGGCATGAATATAATTCTCTGTTCCCCATGCTGCTACAATTTCCACTTCAAATAGCAGGAAACAAATCACCCTGTGATATTTTTAGTGACAGCCAATGGGAAGGAACATGGGATCAAAGGCTATTGTGGGGCATAGGCCTTGACAAAGTTCCTGAGCATAAGAGAAGAAATACTGCTTGGAAGTTACAAAGGTAATAAGGTAAATAACAATCTAAATTTTCATGGTCAGAAGAGCACTTTGAAAAGGCTGCAGCCTCATACCGATGTGTAACAAAAGAGCAGAGGAGTTTTGCTGGATGAATGGGCTGGTACAGGATATTATTAATCTCTGAAGTTTGGGATACTTATTACTGGGATGTGCAGTGAATCTTGAGAGGAGAATCAGGCTCAGGAAAAGAAACCCATTTATAATCAAGCCATAGTTTGGCCTTCAATCTGTATGCCTCCATTAATCTTCCCTCCCCCTCCGCCCACTATTCCTGCCTCAAATATTTCAACATACAAACATGGAATATTTTGGCTAAGGCAGCATGGGTACAGGGGACAGACACAGCAGCCCATCCTGTCTGTGTGTGCTGTGTGCAAGGGGCTGCTACGGGAGCGTGGAACCACCATCACCCTGGGTGGCTGAACAGCCCTCAGGCATCCGTGGAGACTGCACCCAGGATTGGGCCTGGCACATGGACATCCCAGCTCTGACTTCTCCCTGCATCACCCCCAGAACAGGCAGAGCACCAGCTGCTCTCCATTCCCAACAAGGACATACAAGCTGGGAAGTCCCATGCCCCTCTGTAGCACTCCCTCCATGCTCTGTGAGTCCAAAGATGCTTACTGGGACAGAGAAATCAACATTGCCCCCCTGTCAGAAGCCAACAGAACAGAGGTCACTTCTGCCGATGAAACAACAACCTTGTGACATGGCCACTCCAGCAAAGGGGACAAACCTACAGCATGGAAAAGAGCCCTCAGCTGGCTCTGGTAAGATGAGCACAGCCCCCAGCAGCAGGACTGCCCAGAAACCCTGGGCCCATGCAAAAAGGAGCTACAGGTCGCTGCTTCCCTGAGGCCACTGAGTTTCTCAGCCTCTTTCAGCACCATTCTCCCTCTGACCTGGGATGGGAGGTCCCAAGCTTGAGTCAGAATCCACCTTCAAGCCACAGGATCTCCAGCCTGGCTGCAGAGCTTGCAGCAAGTTCACATGAGCACACATTTTCCTCACACCTCCTGCAGGAGCAGGGACATTGAAAAGGTTATTTATTAACAGCTCTGGGACAAATGAGCAAGAAAGAAAACAAATCCATTTATAAATCAGCTAAAGAGAAAACTTGTGACTCCAATGGTCTCCTTTGTAATTCTTTAAGTGTGGCCTGGAACTGCCCTGGCATCACTTCTTGTGATGCTGAATCAGCAGAACAGCCCCACTTGTGCATTGAATAGCTTGATAAGAGCAAAATAGACCCAAGAAAGCACTAACTTACACCATGTCCAGATTTTTCTTTGTTTCTGTTAGGATTTGGGGGACTGATAGTGCTCAAATTTCTCATGACTAAATACCAAGCAGTGACTCGCATTACCATCTCCCTCAGCAAATCCAGGACGTGTGCCTTCCTCTGGGACAAGGTGGAGACAGGATAAAGAGAGAAAACTCACGCTAGAGCTGTCTGAAAGAACAACGTCATTGCTATCTGAGCAGTTATTTAGGAGCATACCAATCCTGAATACTTTTCCAGACTTTGTCCTTTGATAACATTTCTCAAGGGGGGGTNAACACTGTTCTGTTTAACAGTTACCCATAGCAGAGAAAAGCTGAGCTAAAGTTTCCAACAATTATCAGTACAAAATCCTAAAATAGACGCGCAATGCACCATTTTTGAATTTAAAACTGGCTGGACAGGAGTTCCGCCATGCGGACTGAAAGCCGTGTAAAGAGAACAAGGCATCTTATCAAGATGACGCGCTAGAACAACAGTGTTAAAATGCTCAGTATAGCAGTGATATGGATGAGGGAACCAAGGCCTCAAGCAGAAGTGGCAAATTGCTCTGTAATTCATTGGGAAGAACTTTATGTCCAGGAAGGAGAGATAAATAGTGTCCGAGGTATCTATGGAAACCACCGTCTTACACAGGAAACAATGATAAAGACAAACAAGAGAGTAACTCAAACTTGAGATGCTCATAAGGACAACAACACTAATTGAAAGCAGGATTTGCTCCCAAAGAGAGGGGGCTCACTTAAAGAGATGTGAAGTAACTCTTTGGGGCTGTCTGCTCGGAGAAGATGTGGGAACCCCAGCCTTAAAATCCATTTAATAAACTGGCAGTCTTGTTCAGATGACTCTGAGCAGTAGATCTCTTCCTGGGCCATGACCTGCTCATCCTTTATGCAGGCATGTGGGAGGTCAACTTACTTTGGGTGGGGATGGTGAAGTCAAAGTACTTGTGAGTAGTTTCAGTTTTGCACTTTCCATCACTGAAAGCATCTGAGAATTTTTCTTGCCCTCCTGTTTTGTCTGATATTTTTATCCAGTATTTTCCAGGCCTTAGAACCTCTTACAGCCCAATTTGGACCTGATTATATTTTTGCGCCATTGATCACACCAAAACAAAAGCTTCTTATACTCTGATGCGCTTACCAGTTATAAATGAAAAAAGATGAGAAAGCTTTGTTTAAGAATGGAGAAGTTTTTAATGTAGCTATGATACAGCAAATTAATGCAGCAACAGCGCATGACCTTATGAAACAGGAAGATGATGTTTGTTTTGAAAAATGGTTTTGGTCCTATTTTCTCACCCACGCTCACTCTCCCCATACTCACAGGCATCAAGCACACCCGGTGCTCCGGCAGGATCCTGTGTGAGATGAGACCAAGGGTGCCAGATGCCAAATCCTCACTGTATCTCTTGGGTTCCTCTTCAGTGACAAGCTACAAATTCTTGAGCAGGTCTTTTGCTGTCTTCAGGACTTAATGGCTACCACAGTGTGATCCTTTTGCCTGGAAATCCCTTTTATCTAGGACAGGTGGCTGCTCAGTGCCTTTTTCCCCCCCTCATTTTGGGTACCTGAGCTCCCACTGTCTGTCTTCTTGCTGGGAGAGGAGGAAGAAAATTTGCACAGAGGATGTGCTGTGAGTTTAGTGTGACCCGTCTGTTATTTGAGCTGTTTTGTTCCCCAAGGACACGTCTGCACAGCAGCTTTATCAGCACCCAGGCCTTTTCCTGCCAAGCCATCCATGTGAGGCTTATCAGGGCACAGGCAGCCAGACTTGAAGCAAACACATTTTTCAGCACTTACCCGGTTTTAATACAGTCAGTTACGTCCTTGGTTATCAACACAGACCATTCTTTTACCCCACGATCTTTTACCCATCTTCTCCTCCTCTCTCTCACACACACTCCTCTTCACATTTCCTCAAGGCCAGCTGTAGTATTTCTGCTCCTCCAGCTGCATGCCTACCTTATGCATGGTGTGCTGGGAGCTTCTTTTCATGGGCCATCATTGGAGCTGGGAAAAGGTGTCCTTGGTTTGGTTAGGTTATGCCAACAGCAAAGGAAATCAATTTTAGGGCTGCTGTGGCAAGCATGCAGCTCTGCTGCTCAGATGTAGCCAGGTCTCCTGCTTGGAGCTTGTGGCACAGCACACACAGGCACAGCAGCAGCAGCAGTCTTTGGGAAGTTAGAGGATGCTGAAATCCTGGAGGGGAACAATGAAGTCTGTCCCTGGTTGTCACTACCAGACTCACTAAAGAGGATTTAAAATAGTTTACAACCAAGATCTCACCGACATTGTTAGAGCTGGAGCTGTTTTCAGCCTGTCACCTGCTGAGCAGCTCCCTGTGACGGTACAGGGTGAGACCATTGTCACCAGCGTAGCGGAGACCTGGGACCGTTCAATATCCAGGCTTGCAGGGCAAGGCTGGCATTAACCTCAGCTTCTCCCATAAAGCTCCTGTGCAACAGGATAGCTGTAGTTATTCCAGAGCAGAACCACAACACCCACAAGGAGGCTTTTGTGCACACACATTTTCTCATGTCACAGTCTTATGAGTCCAGCCTTCTCCCAGCACACAAACCCCAAGCAAGGCCAGGACTCTCTCACTACTTTCCCAATATTTCCAGGCTCCCCTTGGTTCTGTGGCTTTCACAGCTGATTCCAGCTCTCAGCAGTGCTGTCTGCCCCCATTGTACGGGAAACTAATACAAAACAGGTAATGTTGTGCCCCCCCATCATATTTGTTTCAGCTTTTCCCTAAAAAATTGTGACACTTCAATTTGACACAGTGCTTTTCACCCATACATTGCCGAGGAGTTTGCAGAGGTCAGCACCATTAGCCGTATTTTTCCAGTTGATGAAAAAGCATAAGAGAGCAGCAGACATCCCAGTGCTCTGTCCTGTGGATCACCGCATCCACTTGTCTGGGTAGCTCTCATGGACCAGGGAATCCAGCACAGTTTGTCCTGCAGAGACGCAGAATTCCCAAGATCTGGGGAAAGAGCAGCACACTTTGGCTACAACTACTCTCTAATTCATCTTCCATCATTTTGATATATTCTCTGATGTTCTGCCAGACTAACAAAAATTTGGAGATTAGTGGTCTAGTAAAGTACACACATGACTCATGCTACAATTTCTATGCAGTTCTGCTACAACTTTAAAAACGGGATAAAAATCGAAAATGTCATTTAGGTTAGAAGAAACATGCTGGAAAAGAGAAACACAGGTATCAGAGTCTCATGGAGGAATAAAGGCATTCCCTGTGCATCTTCCTGTAGATTAACTTCAGGGACGGAGGAAGAAGAAACCAGCAGAGTTAAAAGAACTCATTACTACATTATAAGGGTGCCAATAAACTAAAGACTAAGTGCTATACCACACCAAAAGTTCCTGAGATGTGTAAATTTATGCTTACAGTCTCCTGAGAAATAAAGGGGCAGAAGAAGTTTTCCAAATACCTATTTACAGAAGGACGTCTATTCCCCGCAAGGCCTGTGGGATTCAGTTAACATTCTTAGGTGCCAAGTGGCCACAGTACTGAAGATTCTTAAATTGGTAGAGAAATTACTAGTCTCTGTAGCTGAGACATGCTTTGTAACCTAAAAAGCAGCTGTGAAATTATTGTCTTTAGCAAGGAGTACAGAGCATGGGGCCAGCTTCTATTGTAAACCACTATTTTTAAGGCAAAGTGCAGAGGTTTAGCTTCACAGTTTGCTTAACTGCTCTGTTTGCTCTGCCACAAAAAGGGACTACCCTACCTCTGTCTTATTCCATAGTTCCACCTTTCAAAGGTGGTCCTAATTCTCTTTAGTTAATGACAGAATAAATTCTGAAGAACACTGCTGGAACATTCTTTTCTTCTTTTCTATGTGGCTTTCATGCTGTTGGTCACAGCAGTATTTCTAAGTATTGTTTACAAGAGCCTGACCACTGGCTTTACCAGAATAAAGTTCTTTTTGACTTCCTCTGTTTTCATGTTTACTGCAGTCTCAAACAAAGCTGACAGACAGTAAGCTTCCTATATTATTTCAGTGAAGCGAGGCTAAATATATAGAAGCTTTAGATCAACTTATTTGGCACATTAAATTCAATACAAAATTGCAGATTTCTGGTGCATTTCCCAAAAGAAGCTGGAGCCAGAAGCTAGGGGCTCATTGTGGCAAAGAGCAGATGTTCTGCCTGGCAAGAGGTGCCCACTTGCATTCTGGCAAAGAGCAGGTAGAAAGGAGGGACATTTTCCAGCAGAGGAACAAATCCCACTCTGCTACCTGTCCCCACTACCAAACTTATCCTCCACAGCGGAGCTCCATCTTTCCTCCCACTGCATGCCTGCTCCCTGGGCTCTGCCACACACTCTGGATGTTTCCATCTCATTAGCTATACTGAAGGGACTCCAAATTCCCTCTGTGCCTCAGTTTGAAGGAGTCTACTCCTCCTTGCTGAGCCCAGGGAGGAAGGTGGAGATGCTGCTGCATTTCCTGCCTCCAGCTGCAGTGTCATTTCTGGTGAACGCTGGAAATCACAGCAGCTGAACCAGCCACCCTTGCCTCTGCACTGTCTCAGGAGCCCTACGAGCAGACTGTGACAGTGCTGAGAACCAACAGAGTGGTTGAAGTGGTTTCTGACTCCTGAGCTGCTGACTCACCTTTTCCAGTCAGCACACAGAGCTCAAAGGCCAGGGATGGTTTGAGCTTTGGCTGAAAGATTGCAGACAGTTAATGAAAAAACAAACTAAATCTCATGCCTCTGTAAAAATAGGTTCATTTTCTTTGCATCCTCTCCATCAAGAACAATCTGGCATTCACCATGATTTGTGATCAGGGCCAAGATTCTCAGGAGGATCAGAAACAAAGGGGAGAACACAGAGCAAACGAAGAGCCTTTAACTTAAGAAAAAAAAATTTTTGCTCAGAGGTGCAAGTCCCAGCCCTGCAAATCATTCAGCCACCCTGTAAGGGTTACTTTTTTGTCAGAAGAGATGTAGTATTCAGCTGGATGAAGGTCACAAGGGAGCATGGGATGCCATGGGTCAGACTGATGGACAACTGTCTCCTCATACTTAATCCCCGTGTTGGCATCACAAAGGGAATTTGAAAGGCAATGTGAAGTAAGACAGTGAAGTGTCTCTTCAGATCCTCCCTGAAAACTCTTCCCAAGCTGGAATGGACAAATATGGGTCCCAAAGGGTTCAGACAAGAGCCATAACAGGCAGAGTTGTGGCATTGGTGGTGGTGGCTAAGCACCAACAGGGTAGTGACAGCAGGGACCACTGCCTGCATCACCCTTGAGTATGAGCAGCCAGTGCAGCACGAGGGACAGAGGGACAAGGAGCCCAAAGAGCACACTGGGAAACAGATCTTTCCAGCATTTTCCACATTTGGGGGCAGCGAATGCATGAGATGATGTGAGCAGATGAATTTGTTCAGTGTGCACTTAGCTGACTCTGTTCTCTTCCATCTGGTCTCTCACACTTTTTCCCTTAACTCATTTCTTAATTTGTACTGCTAATGCAGCAATGTTTCAGAGCACAGGGCTGTTTTTGTGTCTCTCCTTGTGTTGCAGTGAAGATTTTCCCCCTGCACCCCCCAATAACTTTCATCAAAGTGACTTTTACCCTTACCCTCCTTCTGTTCTCTCGCTTGGGCTGGTGTTGACTTTTAAGTTAGGCAAGCTGGAAGTTATTGCAGAATAAAAAGAACAAGGCTAGAGACAAGGACAAGAGCCTTTTCTCTTTCAGCAGCAAGATTTATGTCAAATGACACCAGCTGTAAAAGTGCACCCTTAGGCTCTGCTCTTCTCTGTGTGAGCATTCTGGCAACAGCTCTGCCACTAAAACACACTGATGGAAATGCTTGCCATAAACCTTCAGCTCTGCTCAGGGAAGGGAGGTTTCCACGGAGTTGAAATATAAAGCCAGTTCTCTCACATCTAGATGACAAAACAATAAGAAAATAGAATTTTATAAATAGCCCCCATCTAACTCAGCTTTCAGAAAACCAAGAGGGGTGCTTCTCTTGTGAACATGATCTAAAATGTTACAATTTAAGTTTGATCAGTCTCAAGCAACATTAATCCCTTATAAGGTGGCTCCCCAAAGTCATTTCAGTACCATCTACCACCCAAAGTTCAGCCTAAACACTTCTGTCTTTAACCACATCCTAACCACCTTGAACAGATAATTTCTAAGCTGGGAACTCAGCTATCTCAATACCTACCCAGAGGGTATTAACCCAAAAGTTTCATCTCCTAGCTGCTCACAAACCCACAGCTGTGAAGATGTCTCAGGAAAAGGAATGTGACTAAGCCTAATACTTTCGTATCACACTAAGCCAGTTAAGCAACTTAGGTAAAACCAAAAAGATTATAAATTATTATAGGTTCTGTAACCCTTTACTTTTCAGGTATCCAACCTCTTAAATGTATTCTTTCTCCTCTAGAAATTCCTCAAGGGTTTTCTGGTAATTGCAAGTCAAAGGGCAAACAGATTGCAGTGGTCACAATCAGGCTGACTAGAGGACAACCTTCTCCCCCCATGGTAATGAAGAAACCAAAACCTCTGAGTTATGGCTGTCCTAGACATATATATATATTTATAGACATATACATACATACATACACACACCTCTACATCTTTTTTTCTGAACAACAAGGTTTGGAAATCTTTCTAGTCTATTCAGTGTTTGAATGTCCAATTTTCCTCCCAAAGTCAAATTAGCTGTGCTTTGACAAGCTTGGCTTGAAGCCTTTTATTTGCTCTTTATGTTTCCAACCACTCTTGGCTTCTTTAGACTTTTTCCTCTGACTTAATCGGTATTTGTACTGGTCCTCCCAGCATTGAAAAACTCCATCTACAAATCAGCAATGATTTTATGCTTTTTAGATCATTATTGGAAATGTCTAATGCCATCAGGCCTCTTGCAGAATACCTCTGAAAACACAGCTGTTTCATGATTATTTCCTTTGATAACTATTTTTGAGGTCTATTGTTATTCAGGTCTTAATCCATTAGTTCATTCTTTGCATGAGAGTCATAGGGAGACTTTTGCAATCAGAAAAACATCAGAAGTGCAGCTATTGTGAAGAAGTTTAAACATGGAAGGTATTCATACTTACTCTTTTCAACTACATTTTTGTCTCTGGAAAATAAAACAAGTGCTAATAATTAGTTGGAAAATAAAAGACCAGTGCCTTCCCAGTCCTGCACTTACAATCCAGACCATGGCTGTCAAATACTAGCCAGGGAAATTAGTTCTTCCAGTTCCCCTTTTGTGTAGTAGTTCTTAACTATCAGGAGAGTCAGGCTTTAGAATTCCCTTAATTTACAGACCAGATTTATTCAACAGCCAGTCAGCTTTTAGGAATACTTATTTTTTTCCTAGAACTTTGATGAGTGATAACATGCATAAGCCAAAATGCAGCCTGGTTTTTTTCCAAATGGGAATCACACCAGGCTTGTGTGACACCTATTTTTTTAAGTCAGCTGACTTACTGTGTAAACAAAAGGACCTTCATGTAAGCAAAGACAAATTATAAGATCTACCAGCACTTGAAATACTTCCCACCACTCCTTCTTGCAAGTGCATTCTGTAGCCAAGTTCCAAACTCAAAAGAAAAATATTCCTTGAAGTTCTTCCTGCAGACTCTTTTAAGTGGGACTATCTCCATTCTAGGATGCAGACCAATATGCTCACTTGACGGGGCCACATGAACTCATAGGTTTGCTTCTGTCTGGGATGAATAATTTCCTTTTCGATGCATTCATTCTGTTATCCATTTTGACAATGTTACCCATTTCTGCAATATTATTCTGAAAGACTTTGATAAACTTTACTGTCTACAGAGCCAGAAGAATATAATCAAACTAGCTATTAAAACTTGGTTACTGAGGAGATCTATCCAGCAATTTGTATAAAACTGATGTCAAACTATATTGGCAATAGCTCTCCAAGATATCCACCATCATACTGCTAGGATACTGGGTGAACAATAGTATTCTTCCCATTGCCTGGGATAGCCATATTGTTCCAGTTTGCGAAAAATGAACATCACTGTGTATATATCTTCTCAGTAAGTATTTGGCACATTTCATTTCAAATTTTTGCAAAACTTTATTGCCCCCCAAAACACTAATCTACAAAACAAGCTAATTCCATGAACATCCATGAAATATTCCTTCATATCAGAAGTAATTTCCTCCCCTCCCCCCCAAATTCAGAAAGGTATTTAACCAACACTTATCTGTTTTTTTCCTGCATCATCACTAAAATCTTACCCTGTCCATCTTCATAATGATCATGCAATTGATTGATATACATGATTTTGTTCTTAAGGCACACTGAATGCCTCCTTAGAATTGTGCCTGGTCCTGATAAATTTAGATTCTCTCCTGACATCTTTACTTTCTCAAAATAATCTTCCCCAATTCAGAGTCTGTGTTTTCCATCAGATGTTCTCCATTTCCTCTTTCTCCACTTCCTTTCCATTTACTTGTTTTAACTTCTATTTGCTGTCTCCACCGCCTGAATGAACAAATCAAAGTAATATTCATTCTTGGTTTTATGTGCTGCTCAATGAGTCTTTCTTAAATTTGTGATTTTCCCTTCACATTCTTTCACTTTTTTTTCCCCTTCAGATTTTGCTTTATTACTGTTCCATGCTGGAACAATCCATAGAGAGCAGTCATCTGACAGCAATTAATTAATATCTATGTATATAGAGACCTCCAAATCTATGTATATAGAGACCTCCTTTTATGTTAAAATAGATAAATTTTAGAAGGTTTTTGGACTTTCACTGCTGTCTACATGAGATCAGTGTCATGCACTCCGCAGACTGAAGCACACCCATGTATCTTCCAGTAACATGTATTTTTCAGGCTGTCTTGCTTTCTGCCCAAGAAATCTCCAATCTCTAAACATTGATCTCTAATATAACCTGTTGCTCTGTAGCATCCCAAACACAAGTTCTTTCTTGGCCATGCTAGCACATGGATCCAAATTTCAAAGCAGAGCGGACAGTATCAGTATTTAAAAACAGGCTTCCTAAAACTGAAGAGTAGTGTTTTAAAGCCATTTGTTACAGTCCCTGCGGACAAGGCTAGCAGGAAACAAGTCTCTTACCGAAACACTTTCTAATAATCCTTTCTGATGAAAGGATATGTACTTGGTGCCCCATTTCAAGGTGAAATCTTCCTACTACCTAATAAATACTGCCTGTCCCAGACTTCCCCATGTTGAGCCCATTGACTGCTGCCTCTGAAAGACATACTGTGAGAGGCACTTTCAGAAACACTGTGTGGTGTTTTCTTTTCCCACACATGTGAAATGTAATTTCTTGCTATTTATTGCACTAATTTTCTTTAGGCTCTTGCAAGACTTGCATGTTCTGCAGGTCAGCCCCTTATGGCACCATCATTACTTCATCTGCAATTGGCTTGAGCACTGTCAGGTTCCATTAGTTTCCTTCTCTTTAAAATTCTACTTTCTAAAATAAGGCTTACTTGATCGTCTTTCCTAAATCACTTCTCATTATCCAAGTTTCTTCCTGGTGATTCCTCACTCACTAGAAACTATATCTCTGTTCAAGCATTATATTTCATTTTTGGAATGAAACTTTTGAAAGATTGGCTTCAAAGCTATTCTTATCTCCCTCCTCAAGAGAGGCAAATTATCTCCAAATATTTCCAGCTTCACTCATGACTGCATAAACTAATGAGCTAATCTCCTTCTGCCAGTCTTAGCTTTAAATTTTGAAGTACGTCAGACTGAGAAAATGCTTCTTCCCCTCAAATGCCATTTATTACATTCTACGAAGATGAAACGTTGGAAAGGACTAGTTTACCATTTTGTTTATTCTAGGGGGAAAAAAGAAATCACGTTTTGTTTTCCCGTTGTCATAACAATGATAAATGAGGGACTTCCATCTGGTACTGAACAAGAAACTATCTGCCCAAATATTTTCCCTGTTCATTGCCTCTTGCGTCTTTGTCCGAGTTCCTGCTTTGTGTTTGAAAGCCCCGCACAGAGCGCAGCGCTGTCAGCAGTACGGAAAGACGGACCGTGTTGCGGAAGGCGCTGTAAACAGAGGGTAAGGCACCCAGATAGAAAAAAGCTGATACTAAACTAGGAAATGTTTCTGCCAAACGTTGTGACTAGTGCTGCTACGTGCACCGTGTCAGCTGATTATAAAAGGCAAAGCCAAGAACAAGGCACGGATCTTGTAGAAAAATCACGGTGCAATAAGCATCTGCAGCTATTGCCGGGTCCCTGCCCCGATCCACAGTTAAGGCCAGAGGGCTGCAAGGCTGCCGAGTGGGGAATCCTCCTCTCCGGAGCCTGTGCACCGAGAGCCCCTCGCACCCAGCACCGCACCGCTTCCAACCTCAGAACTATTGTTTCCCACCGAGGTCTCCTAACAGCCAGCACTTCCACCGAGTTTTCGCTCTTCCCTCCCCGCCCCCTTCGCCCTTGGAGCGCGGCGCCGGCCCCGGGGACAGCCCGGCCGGCAGCCGGGACTCGCCTCCGGCTCTCGCCCGCCGCGGGGAGGGAATCCCTCGCACTGACGCGGACAAACTTCTGGCAGCCGCCGGCGCGGAGCCCCCGCTGCCGCCTGCCCCGCTGCACCACCCGGGCACCGCCAGCCTGCGGACTGCGGCAAGGCTGCGCCCACCGCCGGCAAGCCCCCGCCGCGGAGCCCTCGCCCACCGCCGGCAGCGCTCCGCGGGCGCGGAGGGAGGGACGCGCCGCCCGGGGATGCCGCAGCCGCAGCTCCCGCCTGACTGGCACATCCCGAAGGAGCTCCTCATGAATATGCACAGCCTCCCCCGAGCTCCGGCCGCGGGATGCCGCCAGCCCGGGGGCTCCCCCCCTCGCCCCGCGCCCCTCGCCGGGGATGAGGGCTGCCTTCGGAGAGCAGCGCTTCGCTTCTGTCCTTACCCTTTGGTTCGTCCATCAGTGCCGGTGCTCGCTCCCTCCTCCCGCGCTCCCCCCTCCTTCCTCTCTCAGCCTCTGCCGGCTCCGAGCTGCCTTAGTGAGAGGTGCTCATGAAAATGGGCGCTTTAGTGGTCCATGGCTGTGGGAGGGGTTAGTTTAATTCTACATGACTCAATCCATGTAACTTGTAGGCTGACCTCCTGTTTTTCTTAGAATACGGATTGCCTCAGAGCTGCTGCTTTAGCAGCTCCTCGGACTTCTCTCCGGGGCCGGAGGGTCCCGCACGGCCGGGGGCAGCGGTGCGCGCCCGGGGCTACCCGAGGGAACCGGTGCTCTAGAGCAGGACTGCATCCTTGGCTCGGGGGCCAGAGGGCATTGTGGCTACAGAGAGAGAGGGTTTTTTTTTGTGTTTTTTTGTCTGTTTTTTCTTAAGTCGCACGAGACTGAACAGATACCTTCCACAACAGTGAGGTACACGAAAGGAAGTGTCCGGAGAAGGGATGACCTTCCTTGTTTCTAGATCTGAGGTTTTTTCCAGCCCACAGGAAAAAACCCCAACCAAATCATGAAATGAGACAAAGTTTCAGTAACTGCTGAAAAGTAATTTCCTGCACCTGCCTGTCCCATAGAATGAACTCATGCCTCTGGTTGCAGCTCCTGAGGAACTTCAGGAAAGAGCCAGTTTTAGACTGCTCACCTGGAAGGCCTGAAGGGATCCCACCCTCCACCACTTTTCAATCCCTGACTGATTCACCACAACTAAGAAATACAGGGTAGTGCTGGAGGAGTCTCAGCAACTTTTCTCCATAGCTCATGACATTCAGTCCCATTCTAGGAACCACAAGCGCTTCCATGCTACTGCCTGCAGAGCTGTCAGCTTCCCACTGCAAAGGAAATTGTGAACCACCCTAGCTCTTTCACTTCCTTCTCAGAGCGGTGGACACCAGCTTCTCAACAGCTTCCCTGCTGGTCACCCAGAGAGAGAAGTCACAGTAGCACAGGCCACCAGCACCTGCAGCTAGCTGCTCTGCCCTGCCTGTACCAGAACCTGCACCCCTCTCAGAGCTGCCACTTTTACTTTCTCCCTGCAGCTGCACACCATCCAGCTCTGTGCCTGCCACCAGCTTCCAGAGTTCTTGCCCCAAGGAGGGACAGGAAAAGCAGGATCCTGATGCTAGGACCTGGAGAACCACATCTGGACATGGGGTTTCAAATCCCTTCTGCTAGTGCAGCCCATCACAAACAATGACCAGTGCTTTCTCCTTCACAAATGAACAGTGACCTGGCCTGTACTACTCCAGCTGGTAAGACAACACTCTCATTTACAATCTTCCTGGGAACAGGAAAATAGGAATCAACAAAATAAAACAATATACATAATTTAGGTATTAGTGATTAGATTCTTTGTGAATTAGTGTGAGTTTTGGTTTAAAAGCTCAAGGAGGAGTGTTTCAGGAGATGAAGATGAAGGTAGATTTTGAGTGTTCGTCATCTTAATGAGAAAAATTGGCCTGGGGAGTGCAAGAGAGAACTGATCTTACTTCCAGTGATAAGACAGCAACATTTTTAGATGGTTTAGCATGGCTGAAGTAATTTTGTTGGTCACCTTGAACATCAGATTTTTTAAAAAATAGGAGTGTAGTTGATACAGTGCTTACAATGTAGTTGATACAACCCTAAATGCAACTTTTAAAGTATTCACTGTAATAAATATCAACTGCACAGATATATCAGTAAGAAACTTAAAAACAAAACAAAACAAAAAAAACAACTAAACCAAACTGCTAGAACTATGAGTGCTTATGTACCAGCTCACACACTGACTTCCCTAAAGAATACTTGCTGGTAGAGTATCATCATAGGAAATAAACCAAATATATATAAAAATGCCACACATTAACCAAACTGAACAGTGATTTTTAAAAACAGTTGGAATTTAGGACTGATTTTTCAAATCCTGTGCTTAGACTCACTGTCTCTACAGCTAGAAATTCAATAAATTCAGTCAGCTGTGCTCACCTATGGGCTGAGGAGTACAAATTTAACAAGTGGAAGACATCTACAAGCTCCCGTCAGAGAAAGATAGACATGACTTCACACCGTATTGAACACCTCTTAGGGTGCCCAGACTGGTATATTTCAAGTCCTTTAAAATTGTGTATTTACCTGACAAACCACAATAAGTGTTTTTAATGCCAGTCTGCCAGTGACAGGTTTTGTGTTTGTTTTGGGTGGTTTTTTTCTTTTTTTTTCTGAGGAAAGTTCAGTTTCAAACTGAGACAGATGAAACTTTAATGGGGAAGGATGATACATTATTAGTCAGTGACCATGAAACACACAGCAGTGTTTTTACACAAGAGGAAGTTGTTACCTGGACCATAAAGGCCCCATGGGGAAGGATTGCTGTGAACAGTGATGGTCTACTACACCTAAAAATATCCAGGTCATTCACAGAGCCTCAGGGAACAGATTTCTGTGATGAAGACGATCTACTTTAAGTGATGGCCTGATAGACCTGTGAGTAGCATTCTACAGCTCCAAGATCAGGGAAGGGTGGTATTACACATTATTCTGTAGCCATTCAGTTTAGGTGTATAAGACAGGTTGAAACACTTTCCCCATCCTCTGTCACAGCCTAAGGGAAGAGCGGACTCTTTACCCTCACGTGACATGAGCTATAGGGTTCCCCTTCCACAGAGGGTCAGATCCACATTTCCTAGAGCAGTTTGGGTCTGTCTGCTGATCCTCCTGCCTTTGGCAGACTTCTGCCTGCAATGCACAAGCCAGCAGAAGACAACTGCAGATTCTGTGTTGCAGTCATTTCCATAAGAAAACAAAATGAGGAAAAAAGAGAGTGGCCCCGGGGCAGGCATTTGTACTCAGATAAGGCTCCAGACAGCTGAGGAGGAAGCTTGAAGCACAAATAAAAAGAGGAAACCAGAGAACTCAGGATGTAGTTTCCACATATCTTGAGCAGGGGGTAAGAGCAGGGGGTAAGATCTGAAGTGAACCCAGAGTGCCAGTCTTCTACTCCCAGGACAAAACTGAGCATCCTGAGCAAATTTGGAGGAACAAAATATGTCTTAAATATCCATCTTCCTCCTCACCATAATAAGAACTTACTTGCAGTCATTTTTGTCTACGTTTACACAAGTTGCGTGTGTGTTGGCTTGTGGCTAAAATTATGAAACTTTCTAGATATCTAGAATTTGCTGTTTTGCAGATGAGGTAAGCATCAGATGATGCTGACTTTGGGACTCCGGAAAGGAGCAAGAGGGAGTGAGCACTGGGACATGTTATCTTCATTTCCAGAAAACAGGAGATGGGATTGAGATGATAACAGTGGAATACAGGGCCAGAAACTCTCCTCTTTGGAATGGGGAAAAGAAATCTCCATAGGAAAAGAGTCAGTGAGCCTGGAAACAAACTTATATGCATTAGAACCACAAGTAGCTTGTTTCCACTGAAAGGATTGGTATGAAAAATCTGAAGTATTTTAAATGGAAACAGGCCATCCCCTCTCCAAGCTCAATAATATTGAAGTCTGTGTTTGCTTAGGGGCCTGAGAGTATGTGTTTAGATTACAACATATCACTCTGTATGTTTAAGCAACGGGGGGAGTGGCAGCTTCAAGAAACTCAGTAAACATTGAAAAAGGGATAGGCTGAACAGTCCTTGGGCTTTCCCGGGCATTTAGTCCCAGTGTGCTGTCTCGTGTCACCACTGAGCAGCTGTCAGCCCTGGGAAAAGGGACAGCAAAGGTACACAGGCCTCCACCCCCAGCATCTCTGAAATGTGATAAATGATGAAGGTCTCCAGAAAAGCAGGGAGCATGTTAAATTCCTGGGACCAGAGGGAACAGAATGCTCTGCAAGGGGACATTAATCCAAGAGATTAGGACAACTTCCTTCTCAAAAGAAAGGCAGAGAAGAGGGGCCAGGCATTAAAAAAAAAGACAAATAACCAAAACCGTTTGTGGTGCCAGATTTTTTCTTTTTTTTTTTTAACAGCTTTCAGCTCCTTGGCCCACTCATCCCACATTGCAATCACCTCAGACTTGACAGTTTTCACAACACAGTAGGCCAAGTCCTCCCCACATCTCCAGGTTCCTCTGAATAGCTGAAGTTCAAATGCCTAATTTAGATTCCCCAAACACTTCCTTTGTGTAGAGCAAACCTCTTGGATGACTCCTGAGGAAACAGACAAACAAGCAGGGAGTTATACAGGATTTGTCTGAGTGCATTATTATATTAATGCTGAGCATTGTTTTTAAGGAATGCAATTCTTGGAAAAATAAACTGCTTTTGGTATTTAGTTAAAAAGATGAGATGACCTTCAGCTTCATCTTGCTGCAAACAAGTATTGCTCTTTAGCCTTAAATTTGGGAAATGCATTATCTATTAAAATGATTTAAGTTCCTTTCCATCATGTTACATCCTTGTCTTGGTTTGAATATTTGTAACTGTCCTTTCAGAGAAGGGCACTATGCTGTCTTTATACCAGTATTCACCCGCATTGTCAGCCCAAACCTGTGCATCACCTTTAACACCTTGAGATTAGCTCAGCTGGTTAGAGCATGGTGCTAAAAATTCTAAGCTTGTGGGTTTGATCCCTGCATGGAGATTTGCCTATCCCTGTTTATTATTTTTGTGATATAGGGATAATAGTGCTCGGATAACATCTGCAGAGCAACTGTTAATTACTAATTTACTGTGTTTGTACGATCCCTACAAAACTGGTAACACAGAAGTAATGATGCTCATTGAAACTGCAAAAAAAGTTCTCATGTCTTTGTAGAGGTGAATCAATTTTCTAGTTATTCTGCTAGGTTTGTTTTTCTATAGTCTGAACTGTTGAAGAAAAATGGTATTTTTATGCAATAAATGTAATAAGTCAACACCCTTGTTGTCAAAAATTCACAAAACTTCATCAAAACCTGCAGATAAGTTTCCATGCTCAGAATGAATGATGGGCACTGATGTTATTTGAAAGAAGCAGTACCAAAGACCCATTCTCTAACACCTTAAACTGTCCACCTAATTTACATATTCATTAGAAAATTATCTATTAGGTGAAACTTTAACATGCTTGCAGTGCCTTAGGTTCAACATACTTTCAGTATGAGTGTCTCATGTCATTAAAGATTATATTACTAACTTTATTTAACCTTACAAAGATACATTAACATCCTAAAAGTAAAAACAATTAGTCGTAATATGCTCTACAACTTAGTATGTCCTTAAAAGGAACATGTCACTGCTCATTAACTGTTTAACAAAACATCAGTTGCTTTCTGCTCAGATTATTTCATGTACTGGGTACTTTACCCCTCTGGGCTGTAAATATGATAAACTAAATTATACAGAGTCTTCAGTTTGCTTGGTAATTTTAACCAAACTGTCACAGTCCCAATCATAAGCAACACCCTGCCCTAAAAATCTGTTTCTCAGATTGTTAGTCATCATATTTATCCAGCACATTGGTGCTCCCCTGCTGGCAACAAAGCTCTTGTTTTTCCTTCCAAGCAACTGCAAAGAGAGCTAGGCATAACTATTATTATTGGCGTTTAGCAAATACACAAGTGCTAGTGGTATTTTCAAGTCTTTTGATCTTTTATTCTTGTGGTTTGCATCTTTTAGTATCTTCCTATTGTTTTATCTGGCCCGAACAGCAGACAATCCCTAATAATGGCTCACTAAAGCAAAAATTTCCAAGTTTCCAGTGTTCCCAGGCTAGGAAGCCCTTGGGAGCAACTAATAACCTTAACATCTTTAGTCTCACACTTAATATTATGGGGCCACCCATATCTAGAAGAGAAAGGAGCTCTATAAAAGGAAATAGGTGAGGTTTACGAAAAGGTATTCCAGCAGAAGAAAGAAAAAGTCAAGGAAAACACAGAAAAAAATATCCTCAAAGCTCTAAGAGGAAATAACAAGAAAAAGAAAGTACCAGAACAGAAAGTGATAACAATATAATGAATGAATAAAGAAAGATAGTGAGCACCAGTTGTCCAGTCTAACAACCAGAATACCTCCCAAAATGTAGTAAATTACAGAAAGAAAATAAGAAAAAGTGAATTAGCAGCATGCACACAGGCCTTGAATAATTGCTACCTTAAGACTGAAGAAAGGAGACCATTTTATTACCAGCTCACCTCTATGTTTTTATGACCGCAGTTGATTTTTGTTTTGTTAAATCTGAATTTATCATGCAGAACCTTGGTAGCTAAGACAAAAATAAATATACAAACTACCTCAAAGCAGATATTTCCAAAAAAAGAACTGTACATATTTAGACCAGATTGTCACTCAATCTTAGTATTTCTTCAAAAGAATAAAAGTAGACATAATGTGGAAAACATACGTAAAATGAAAAAGAATAAGTTTAAAATAAATGTTTTTTAAATGTCTGGATTCATCCTGACTACCCACTCACCCTCTGTTAAGTGATTTGGTCTTTATTAAGTGAGCATCCACAGAGGGAAGCCAGTAGCAGTATGTTGAGGCATTGTCCATCAGATATCACTCAGTGAATAGCAGAAGAGAATTTGACCGTGTCCATCCGGAGGGACTATCTGAAGACAGTGGCAAAAATGGTGAAATCTTAAAACCCCCAATCATCTCTAATTTGCATATGTTTGTTAACCACAACCATAAATAAACCCATGATAAATCACCCACCTGCTTTCCTGTGTTCCAGAAGCATAAAATGTTCTCCCTTCTAAGAAAGCCTCAAATGTAAGCTTTGCTTTGGAAAATAACTAAATTGGTTATTTACTACCCTTTATCAAAATCTTCACAACTGTAAAAGACTTCTGCCCTCTTTCCTTCCCACCTCACTTCACTGTGTGCCCGTGCCGAGCTTGTGCACGTCCATGAGCACCATGGAGAACTATCTATAGAGATGCGAGTTCTTGGATGTCTTCACACTTGCTTTTGGATTCTCGCTACCAGATTTTTTCTCCCTCTGGGTTTATGCATGTTTTACATGACTTCACTTACGTGCATTTCAGTGTGGTCATCTTTATTTAGTCTCTGAGAGGTTTCCTGCTTTTTAATTTCACACTGTAAGAGACTGAGAAAGGAGACTTCAAAGAAGTCCCAAATTTTAGGAAATAATATATCTCAAGTTTACTGGTGATTGGTATTTATTATTTCCACAGGTTCTAGGACTTTATTGAATATAAAGTCTTCTTCATCTCATTGCAATTCTCTTTGAATTAGCTGAAAAATAAGTTATTATATGTTTAAAGCAAGCAATTATTTATTTTTCAGTCTTTGCATTGATTTATAACTTTTGGGAAAAAGGTTAGAATCAACCCGTTCCAGTTGTGTCAAGCTTATGCTCAATTCTAAATTGAGACTTACTTTATGAAATACAGTGCTTGTGCATATATTTATAAAGTAGGGTTGATTCAAGATCCATAAATTCATATATATTGACTACATGATAAAAAAGGCTTTCCAATACTTCTATTTTCCTTAGTGGTTTTCCCTTTTTTCACCACTCACTACATGTTATTACACTGTGTCGTACTCACAGATCTGCCTCCTTGCTAAATATACATAGATAGTTTCAAAGCACATTTTCTCCTTGAGCTGTTCTGTGTACCAAAATGTGTGCTTTAAACATTCAGCATGCAGGAAGCATCCTTCATGCACTTTTCCCATGAACATATCTCCAACTTGGCATCCAGTTTAAACTGTCATTTGTATTGTCAGTATTTTCCCCATATAAACTCAGCAGTGTCTTCACCTACTTAAATGTGTAAGTATATTCTTGTCCAACAGTCTTGATTCTAGAAATAGCCTTTCTACATCTCTCAGCATCATCAGATGGCTGAGCCTTTTCAAGTTGGAAACATTTTTTCTGAAGTTAAATATCCCTGTTTCTCTCATTCTGTCATTAAATCGTTAACTCTTCAGTCGTCCAACCTGGCAGCATCAACAAAATAAATTCTACTAACTCAATTCTTCCTTTAGTAAGCTATTACCTACCACAGTTATTTCAGTATTTTTCAGCATTATTTTAGTATATGTGAAAGAGTTATGCCACTATTTCTCCCAAGCATCCTTTGGAAAAAAGAGAGTGACAAAGGGGCTGAATGATGTGAATAGGTATGCAGAAGGAAAGATTTAGTTCTGAAAAATATTCCCAACTGAAAAGATTCATGATGGACTAGACAAATATGCTTGACTGTCTTTTTAAGGAATTCCTGCACAGACGTTTCTTTTCCAAGGAAACTGTCACATTTCCAAAGATTTTGCACAACACACTTTCTGGCACAGTGTTGGGGTTTTTTTTTTTTTTTGCATCACAAATGAGATACCTTAACTATCTCAGTTACAAATTAGCAGGCTCTGAAATCAGTTCTCATTTGCAGACAAAACCCTATTATTTGTGAGGTGCTACCCTTTCCTAGGTGTGCTCGCCACACTTGGAATAAGGATTTATCCACCCGCTGAGATTTTGCTGGTGATATTTCCAGCAGAGATTTCATTCTGCACTAGCAATCGCATTAATGAAGCAAAAAGCTGTATACAGCCTTGGGTGACACTCAGGTGGGGATGGATGGTGGAACTGGAGCAGGACCTGCCTGGCTTGGAAAAGGATTCTGTGCCAGAGCTCCCCAGCTCAGCCCTTGCAGCTCCAGCCCCAGCTGTGCCCAGCAAGGCCCTGTGAGGAATGGAGAGCTATCCACGGCCAAAGGCAGTCATTTGTGAGCAGATATTCATCTAAATGCTCTGCAGGATGGCTGTCAGACTTTTAGGAGAGTGGTTCTGTTATGTGGATCACAGGCTTTCAGCAGGTGTTCATGTTACTGATCCCTCACTTACTTAAACATTACAATACTACATTAAAAAAAAAGAAAGTATTTTTAGCTGTCTGAAATTGTCTGAACTAACAGGCACATCTTTTCAATTCACTTTTTTCATTTTCAGTCTACTTCTTAAAGGATACTGGAGCAAGAAAATAATACAAAAAAGTGAACCCAGTGAATAGTTCTAGTTTCAAACCCATTAGAACATTTCATATTTCAAACATCTTAATATAGATTTCAAATTTCTTTAGGGTTTACATGGAGTTTCTTTCTCTAAATTGGTTGCTGGTCTTTAAAGACCTGTGAGTCATTAAGTAAAATTTCTGTACCCATGCAAAAAGCCACAGAAAGAACTACTGCCTATGGAAACTACTGATTTCACTTCTGTTCTCTCTCCCATGGAGCAGACTTCCTCTAGCTCAGCTGTGTCTACTAGAACATCACATCACTGAAAATCTAACAGGCTAAAAATATATTTTGTAGGTATAATCGTAATTATGCTTAGGTTAAAAAGATTTAGTAACCTTGGAGATAGAAAACAGTGCTAGAAATTATTATTTTTAGCATCAAGGAACTTCTCCAAGCAACAATACCACACAGTGTAAAAATATACCGGGTCAGTACACTTCAGAGATTTCAGATGTTTTATCCTCTTATGGTATAAACTACAATATATTTAAACTATATTATTCTGGAACAATTTTCTCTCCACAAATTTTTACTCCATATGACCAAAGAAATTACACAGACACAAGAAGATGTACAGGAACTTTAAGCACACCATCCTTAAAAACTGAGCTTGGCTCAATAAAAACAGAGTTTTTCATTTTCTTTCAAGACCACGTTCACTTCTTTAAATAATTTGCAATACTGACAGCAGAAGTTCCAAGTGATGACCTAAACCCGAAGACAGTTGAAGTAATTTCTCTGGGTGCCATGGGGTTTTTTTTATGCTCCTTATAACTTAAACTCCTCAGGCTGTAGCCACAGGCAGAAGTGCTACGCAAGAGTGCTATGGCAACATCAATTGCATTATTTGGTCCTGTTAAAAATATGCTTGTGTAGTGACAGTCCCCCTATGCTCCTCTCTTCATTTCTTCTCTTAAGAGCATGCCAAACTGCTGGAGCAAACACAGCAGCATGCCAGCCCTCTCCATCTCCTCACTGGGTAAAGAGTGTGAGTGAATGTGACTGTAGGAGGAAATAATTGAAAGTACTGTGTGAGTAACTATCTGTTAATAACAGATTGCTTATATTAATAGCATCGTAATTTCTGCTAAATAAAGAAGAAATTCTTCTAATATTGAAAGAGAGACTCTCCCTGACTTGACACCCTACCAGGGAAATGCACTGCTTAGTGATACTTCCCTGACTTTTGTCAGCTATGTGAAGAATGCACACAAAAATGTCCTAGCTCAGAACAAATGAAAATTTGTGTTTCAACACACTGATAAAACCTATATGAAGGTATATATGCTGAAGGGTCATTAATAAGGTTTACCAGAAGGACATAGGTGGGTATCAGTCATTATCCCCTACATTTCCCAAAATACTCAGATTTCTCATAGGCTTCTTTCCGTCGTGCAACACCAACTTTTACCTGCTGAACAGGTGGTGAGATTTCCCAGCCATAAAGGGCAGGTCACACTCTCCTCCACCAAAAATCAGTTTAAGCAGGCTGAGAAAAATTGAACAGCCCTGGGAATCACAGAGATTGGCTCCTCCCTGGAGAACACTGCTGCACTAACTGGTACATGCTTCCCCATCGTAAGCAAACAGATTTTAAAACAGCTTGGTTTAAATGCAGGGAAAATTAAATACTTAACATGGGAACAATAAGGTTCTTTGTGGTAGGGAAAAATGTTTTTTCCTCTGAGAGTTGGCAGATTAGCCCCGGTCTATTCTGCTTCTCTTTTGCTCAGAGTGCTTTTCATTTTTACTATTTTTTTTAATATGCTGTTTCAAAGAACAGTCTGGAATTCAGGGAAAAGCATTACCTACCACTGTGACACAGGCCTGTCTAGCAGTATGAAATAGGAAAATGCATTTTCCCAGAGTAACCTTTTGCTTAAAATTCAAGCTCCTAGGATTTCAGGAGGCGATGGGGGCCTGGGTGGGCTACATGAGCATGTACAAACACAAACACCACCAACCTCAAGCTTTCAGTATTTTTTTGCATAGTTCCCATTCCCATCTTTCAGCTCCTGCCTCAGCAAGATTTTTTTCTTTCGTTTTTTAATGTTGCACTTTCCTTTGCACCCTTCCCCCATCCATTGGTTGCTTTCTTTTAAGTTCTCTCTTCTGTCATTTTTTAGTAGTCCTTTTCTCCTAAAAAATATTTTCTCCTTTCACATTTTTACATCAGGCTTTTTCACCTGAGGTTTTTATCGCTTTCTTTTCTCTGGACAGATTTTGGCATCTTCCATTTCTTACCATTGGTGTGCTTTTATGACTAAGAAATTCTGAATGAAATGCTGCTAAACTAAATTTAAAGCATGAAGACTTGCTTTACTTTAGAAAAACAGTAACAACATTCCTTTAAATTGTTTCCAGATGTAGTCTATAATACTAAGTTTGACAGTATATACTGCGTACCAGGATTGGATAATTTATGTAGTAGTCTGTCATCACTGCTCTGAATGACTGCCAATAACAGAGACCTAGCAAATGTCCTCCAGATATTTAATATACATTTTTTTTTTGGAACATAATCATGGTGACAGCAATGGACAGCTATGACAAGCTGAAGATATACTGCAAAATGCACTAATTTATGAAATTGTTGTTTGCCTGTATTCCTTGTATAGCAAGATTTATAATAAAAATAATAGCTACTTTGTCACTTGCAGAAAGAGGACATTTGAAGACTTAAGTTTTAGAGTATTTGAGAGCATTCCAATAACTTCACTCATTTAAGCTACAGAGTATTGTTCATATCCTCACTAGTAATTAATTCTTTATTTGAAGGAGACAATTGCAGCTGTTGATTCTTCCACCCCCATTTATTTTTCTCATGCTTTTTTCTCCCCTGAGGTATGAATCCAAAAGTTCCAGAGATTAATTCTATATCCAGCTTTCTCTCTGGGGTACAGGAATAGCAAAATGCAGGAATGCAGTACTTAGATTAAATTTTTTTATTTAAACCTACATCTGTGCAAGTCTCCTAATAAATGATAGCTCCACCAGGGTTTTCCAGGTAGTTTTCATCTTTCCAGTGGAAGTTAGATATTTATGGTCCATTCCTTAAGTTTGATTTAATAAAGGCAAATTAATCTTAACATTAGTTTATATGGGGGAAGGACGAGTGCCCTCACCAGTAATTAGTGTCACCTCTCCAGACTCACCCAGTTCTGCTCATGGTTCCTTTACCTTCTTGATCTCATTTCATTACCTCTTTCCAGGTAGTCTTCTGTACCTTCAGCATCCTCATGAATCCATCAGCCAAGCTACTCTTGAATAAAACATCTTCCTTGAGTCCTTCCCTCAATTACCCTTTTAATAAGGAAATCCATAAGCCTACATCACACTTAGAAACTGTTACGTGACTACAAAAAAAAAAAAAAAAGGGCAGATGTAAGGAGGTAAGGAACAAAAATCCTGTAACACCAAATCCTGATGCCAACCAGCCAAAGGAATCCTTCGGATCCCTCAGGCTCTGCTCCCTGAGTCCTGATCTTAATACCCTCAACTGCAATTAAGAAAAAACTGAGTTCAAGAGCAATTTAGGACTTCAGCCAAAATTCAGCACAAGTGTAAAATAATGCTGGTCATCCAGGCTGGAGTTGGAAACTCAAAACAAATGGCAGCCCAGCCACCTCTGTGAGTGCCACCACATTAAGACACTGACTGCATCAACTGTGTTGCCACTTGGCCACGGGGGACTAGGCAGCTGTGCCTGGATTCCTGCTGAAACAACCATTTAGAAGCTGTGAGATTCATTAAGAGATAATTTGTGTAAAATAAAAAAACAAAATGAAAAATCCCTGCTGTAATACTCAAGATTCTTAGCTGTAGCAATCCCCCACCCAAAAGGAAACCAGGATTAAGCTGTCTTTTTGATTGCCTCTTCTTCTAGTCTACTAAATCAGGGTGTATATAGGTCTTTTTCATTTTCTCTGCAGAAAAGATAAATAAATACAAGAGAAGGCCTTGCTCAAATGGTGCAGTGGAATTTTGTGATATATGAGTAGCATTTTTGCAGTTATTTGGAAAGAAAGAAGCGTCCCATTAGAATTTAAAAACCACTTATGGGAGAAACCCGGAGACTGGCCTTGCAGGGGCTGTACAAGTCCACCTGAAGAGCGGCAGCTCTGCAGCGCACAGAGCTGAGCTGTGCTGGCACAAACCAGAGCACAGCGAGGGCTGGGCGGCCCCGGCCCTGTCCCTCACTGATGATGGCTCCAGTGGGGGCTCGTCCTCGGTCAGGGGGATCTGGGGGTTAACAGACAGTGCAAATTCACTGTTTTACACAGTGTGGGTGTAGTTCCAGACTTGGCAGAGCTTTAAGCATCCCAGTAGCAGTTTGGCCCCTGTCCTTGGGCATCTCCATGCTGCAAAACCCTTCCGGGCTGAGGGCTGCCCTGCAGGCCGCACACCGCAGGCCAGGCAAGCAGCGGCCAAACAAACAAACTGCAAATGGTCAGAAATGCACAGAGAGATCCGTCCAGACATTGTCTGCCTTCGTTCGTGCCGTTGCCTGCTCCCAAGGCAACTGTCCCATGTGAATATTCCCTGGGTGTTTTGATGTGTAAACACTATGTGATGAGTTCTTGCTGTAAGTCCCACAGAAAAGCAGCAGAGTTTCCTCCATGCTGGTCACCACAGCAGCATCGGGGGGACATGACACTCTTGCCCCTGAATATGCATTTTCTGAGTTAAAGCTGGTCCTGTGGGAGCTTTGGAAACACACTGGGTCTGCTGCTGCTTCAGTCTAGTTCATGCCAATACTCTGCACTGAAGTACATCACTTGATGTAGGTGAAAACTGGCCAGCCAGAGATGTGATATTTGTCTTAAAAAAATTATTTCACCAGTACATTAGTTTAAACAATGTCAGGTTTTATCAAAACACTTGCTCTAGCAAATAATTTTATAATCTTGTTCCTGATGTGCTGGAACCCTCCCAATCCAGCAGGCTCTCCCAGTATAGCAGCACTGGGCACAACTGTGCCAGTACCACGACAAGAAGGCTTTGACATCTTAAGTCCCTTAACTGCATGTAAAGTTATTACATTAATAATTCCAGCATTTAAACACAGCCTGATCAGCATAAACAGCGTTGTCACTTGCAACACTTTGCTTATGTAGTGCCCAAATGTAGAAGTATTACTAAAGACTTGGTTTAAGGCTAATGTTATAAACAAATATTAATTACATGCAAATATTTTTTTAACCCTGATTTTTTTTATTCCCAGTCTGTTTCCTTTGGCTTGTGAATATATTTACTACACAACTTACAGGGCTTTCTTTCGTAGTGCCAGTATGCCATGCCTACCCTGACCTATAACAGCAAAGTATTGCTGTTAGGTTTGAATTCAATTAATATTTTGTGGTTTTTTTTAATCACAGTTACACGTCTATACCAGTTTGGCAAAAGTCTTGAACAATGTATGCAACACAAAGCAAGTATCTGTTTAAGATTTAACAGTAGTTGTTTAAAATTCAATTAATGTTTAATTGACAGTATTTGAGCAAATAAACAGCTCCTCTGACTTTCACAAGTAAGTTTCTTTGCAGGGGTTAAAGTTCTTGGTGTATTTTCATGCTGCAGTTTTAGTACTTTGAATTTTCACTTACATTAAATCACTGAAGACAATGACCTGTACAAAGCCCTGAATACTCACTGTGTCATATTTTCCCTACTCATGTTAATTATACCAATTTTTCTATTTCCAATATTAATAATTATCTCAAGCTCTTTTCAAAATAAATCAGTGCAAATGCACTATTTCATTCCATTTGAACTGTCATAAGAATATATCAGAAAAGAACCCAGTTTTATTATATCACAGAGATGTTATCACGGAAATAGTTTACTCTCACATAAAGCTAGTTTTGTGGTGGAGTTTCTGTAATTAGTAGTGTCATTTCACGACACTAAAATCTAAATGACAGAATTAGTTTTCTTCATAGCTTAGGCAATCTTTTTATTATTACAGGCAGAAAGGGTAATTTTAATTTTTTTTAATTCTAAGTTAAAGTTTTAGCAACATGTTAGCTGCTTGTACAGCATAACTAAAACAGTTTCCTATAGTGTTTACAATAGAAATCCTGCTCTGAACTACCTGAACACTCAGCAACATTCAAACAAGCAGGATTATTTTTTCAAAACAGCGATCTAACTAGATAAGAGATATCTAAAGACAAGGAAATACTTGTAGTTACATAAAGCTGCTGCCTGAAACAATCCATTTCACCTGTAGTACTGTAACGTCAGTATTTGAGGCCGTGGGGAGAGATTCAAGTTTTACATCGCTTTGCATATTTTCAATATCAGCCAATAGTTATTAAACAACTTTGCTTCAGCAACTTGCTGTCTGCCCCGCTCCTGCAGGTGAACCACCCATTTTAACCCAGGGTGTGGTGGCTGCTACGGGCTGTGCACATCGCCTGGGCAGGTTCCCTGTGCCAGCGCGCTGACCTCCAGCTGCTCACGGCTGCAGTCTGCAAAATCCTTCTGTCCCCCAGCTCCACAGGAAAGGCACTTCCTTTAGAAACTAACACAGCCCATCTTTTTCTAAGGGGTTGGAATGACTGTCCCTGGTAATGAGAATGCCCACACAGCCTGCCTTGGCCAACTTTTCATGAAAAGCTTTTTTTTTCAATGGTGATTTACAGATACGGCTGTACGCACCTCACCTGGACCAGACCTTCTTCCATGGGTCTGTGCAGAGAAGAGCCCCGGGCCCGGGCTGGGACAGCGCAGGACGATGCACGTTTGCCCTCCGAAGTCGGGAGGCTGCAGCAGCAGAAGCGATCCCGGAGTTTGAGGATGGTACAGCACTGCCACCCTCTGCAGGAACAAAGAACCGTCCTCAACACAAACCTTCCAAAAGAGAAGGATCAGATGAAACTGAATTTGCTTTCAGTGAGTAATAACCCCATCTCCCATCCCCTGTGAGTGTCACTGCCATGGG
This sequence comes from Pardalotus punctatus, assembly GCA_013400915.1. Taxonomy (NCBI): domain Eukaryota; kingdom Metazoa; phylum Chordata; class Aves; order Passeriformes; family Pardalotidae; genus Pardalotus; species Pardalotus punctatus. The sequence continues at coordinate 70,023 of VZTX01005519.1, forward strand.
CAGGATTTTTGTTAGGAAATGAAAAGCTGAGGTACCCGCACCAGGAAAGTTTCCCGTGCTCTCCTCGGGCTCCTCTCGAATGTGGGAAGACAATAGGTAGGGAGGAACTGATGAGCAGCTACAGCAGTAAGGAGTCTGAATTAAGAACAAACAGCTTTGAGATTTGTATTCATAGATACACAGTGATTGAAAATAAGTCAGAACTGACCGATTCTTCTTTTCCCACTTTCTAAACATGTGGAAACGCATACATCCAACAAAACCAATTTTGGTTAGTATATATTTGATATTAAAATATTGCACTAAACGTTCTGCTGACAAAATGGACACTTTAGGAGTCCTTATCATCTATGCTTTAAATATTACAGATAATCTTACTTTTAAGATAATGCTCAAAGTGGTTCAGCAGATACGTTTTAATTTTTCATCTTCAAATCAACTGTGATTTCACATTCACTTAAGTGTGTGCCAACATCTGTAAAGATCAAACCCTGCCATTGCAGAAGTGTTAAGTAATATCTTCCGCTCATTTCAAGCCCAGAG